>JANHFO010001661.1:144165-159016 GCA_032468095.1 Pareas carinatus
ATAGTTTTCCAGGAGAAAAGACATTTGTCCCTCTTTTCGTTCTTGAGTGCCAGTGCAGCCCATTTTCATGTGACTTCGAAATGGAAAGATGCTCAATTGTTAACATAATTCTGCTGAATCTAATACCCCTGCAGCATACTTGCTATTTTGAAAGGACCGAGATGCTGGGTTGCTATAGAAACAAGGCAGCCACTCTTTAGATGGCTCATCCCTAAAGAGCTACCCTGTCAATATATTTAAAGGCTGCAAATAAAAATGTAAGCAGCAACAGAAAGTAAAAAAAAAATGAACAATTTTTAAATACTATCCTCTCAGTTTAGACATGGCCATGCTCTTTTTCATGGGCTGTCCAAAACAATGTCATTCAACAATATAAAGTATGAATGAAAATCATCAACCTGCAGTAATATCCAGTTTAGCTACTTAAGGAGATACATGCCAATGTAAGATATCAGTTCTTACATGCAAACATATCTACAAGCTATTCCTTTTTATGGTAACCAATCTTATGCTTGGTGCAAAGATGGAGTAAGAAACATTAAGCCCAAAAATTAAGTACATGAAAAGAACACAGCAAAAACTAATTTACACCATTTGCTGTGCTTCTGCATACTTTACTATCCTTATAAACCATCTTTCTCCCACATTCATAACACTTTGCACATGGCCTTTTGTGTCTTTAAAGTTCTCACACTCTTTTTCTTTCAGAATGTCATCAACTTAATTCCACCATTGCATTGCTCTTCCCTTTCCTTTTGATCAATTTATTCTTTTTCATATATTTGTTTTGTACTTTGTTCCTTATCTATTATGTTTAGATAATCGAACAAGCTCAAATACTTCTTTCATACTAGTTGTCTAGTTTTATATTCAGTTCACATATATTCATTCTTGACCCTGTCTCATTTTGGTTTATCACATGTTTTAAAGTACCCCATCCCACTGCAGTCAATTTATTATGCTCATCTTT
Source organism: Pareas carinatus (assembly GCA_032468095.1). Taxonomy (NCBI): domain Eukaryota; kingdom Metazoa; phylum Chordata; class Lepidosauria; order Squamata; family Pareidae; genus Pareas; species Pareas carinatus. Next base: position 145,136 of record JANHFO010001661.1, read on the forward strand.
ATATGCTCGACTTTATATGCTCGACTGTCATTTCCATACAATAAAGCAGGCAGGCACATGCTCTTACATTCTTGTTTCTTTTGATAAAACATTCAATTTCATAGCAGATCTAATACTATCTTCTACCCGGATTTGCTTATCTCTGTTTTTTTTCCATTCATATTGCCATATTTAATTCACATTCTACCACATGCTACCTACTTCCTCTATTTTTGTATTTAGAATCATTCACTCTTATCAAGTACAACTATCTTGATTCTAAAAACATCAATTCTCTGATCCATATTTGTTGAAAACCGTTTTGAGTTCTCCACCAAAAATATGGTGTCATCTGCATATACATATCTGTGTACTTCTGCATCATCAACCAGCATACCTCTAATATCCCTCTGAAAACTCCATGTATGTTTGTCCAAAAATGCATTAAGCATCCAAAGTGGTCTCACGGATATTTGATACTCAGCTCTAAACCATTCACAAAGTATAAGTCAACAATGTAATCCACAAATCAACAAGCATAAGTCAACAATGACTTGAACGAACAAAAAGAAGAAGAAGAAAAATCTCTCAAACCTCTATGGATAGAAGAGATGACCCGCTTTTTAACAAAATGTGGCTCTGGAAGCTGGAGTTCCTGTCTTCTTTGTAGCCAATAAGGAACTACTTGGTGGGCAAATAGCTCACACTAAAGGGGTTGGTTCCATAGAAAATTGATGAACTAATCTAAAGTGGAGCCACAATATTGGCAACACATAGCATTTCAGGCTGTTTCCCCAAATACATCAACATGTCCTACATTGCCTGAAATTTCAGATCAAGCTAAAACATCTCTGGAGGACTGTCGATGAGCTTGGTTCAACCAAATTTCTCCAGACAAAGAGAGGGCAAGAGACTGGCTGCTCCTGCTAAGGAGGCTACAGGAGAGCAGACAACTCACAGGTCTGAACAATGGAAGAAGAGGGAAGCCATTAAGCTCTCAACCAAGGCAGAATCTTTAAGGACACTGGATTGTCCACCCTCACTTTTTCAAACACCCTCACCCTCAAACATTAAATCTGTTTAATTTAGTTTTCTTGCATCTAATACCTGAAGGTACAGGAACATGATATATGAAGGGGCAGCTAACAAAGATAGGACTTCATCTCAAATTTCGATAACTCAGACCCCCACTGTGCGAGAATGATGACAGGGAACAGCTGAAGAGGGATAACTGGATAAGATAATTCATAACACTGCTACATATCTTTTTCACCGGAGAGATGGAATGCAAGGACCCTGTTAACATCTTCCATTCTACCCATGTGAACATTCAACATTTTCTGCAATGGAAATGTGCCAATGGTTAAAACTTTCTGCAATTACAGCAGGAACTCTCTGGAGGGTGGCAGCTTAATTGCTTCATATTATCTCCCATTTTAAAAAAATCATTAATGATACATTAATCATTAGGCTAAATCTTCATTTTCTAAAAAAGGAAATAGAGCAGCAGTTTAATGCATTAATACATCTTAACAGTCTGCTATTCTATGCAGGATACAGAGATTAAAAGACAATTTGCAACAGATGAGAACTTTCCTACCGATCATAAAAAATTGGTGTCATTGGAGAAAGCAAAATATAACATACAATCACAGAAAGAATTTGCTTATAAATAAAAATAAATATGTAAAAACAAAAATAACAGAAAACGGGACTGACAGTCACAAGTGAGTGTCAAGTGAAGCAATTAAGAGACATCCCCTTATATATCTACAGGATAAATTTAAAGATATATCTTCTCCATGGCAACATAATTGTCTCAAGAGTAAGGCACTATTTTGGAAAAAAGTTAAATAAGCTTCAGCTCTTGTGTTATTATATTAATAACAACATTTTAAATAGAAAATAGTGGCCCAAGAAAAGTTAGATATCCTTTTTTTTAAAAGATGTATGTATATATATATATTTCTTATCCAAGGTAAAAAAATTGCAATGTTATCAGCAAATACATCTTTTAGCAGCATAAGCAGACTTCAGCAGAAAGCAAGGGATGTCAATTGTTTGTTTGCTTATTTATTTGGACGCCATCTGACTCCAACCAACTCTGAGTAGCTCCCAACTATAAAATAATATTGAAAAACCACAAAATATGGGGAATGAACCAAAATAACAAGAATAAAAACAGTTACAAAATAATCACAAAATGGCAATCCAACAACAAAACAAACATAAAATCTTACAAACAGAAGAGTCCCATCCACCCACCGCCAAGGCTTGTGCAAATAGCCAAAACCTTACGGGCTTGGTGGACACCATCAGGTTAGGAGCCATAAAGATCTCGGAGAGAGGACTTCACTACAGGGAGTAGTTTATAACAGAGGTCTCCAACCTTCGTCCCTTTAAGGCTTGTGGACTTCAACTCCCAGAATTCCTCAGCCAGCTATGGTCGAAGTCCACAAGTCTTAAAGAGACCATGGTTGGATAACTCTGGTTTAGAGCACTCTAGTTTATAAAATGTGGCTGTCTCTCAACCATGTTCCCCCAATTCATTCCCTTCTGCCCTCAAATCATTTCCTCTTCAGAATGATTTTCTGTATGTGTAAGGAAGCAAGACTAGGGCAGTCCTTGTTACTTTAGGAGACACTGTCCTCTCTACTTTAGGAGACACTGTCACACAGCTCTTTCTTGCACTAGAGTTGCACTACCAGAATCATCAGGTTCTCTGAGAAAGTCTATAAGCAGGTGACATCTTTTAAGTGCCTTTTCACATATTGGTTATGTTCTGGGAAAAGGGCTGTTATGAAATAGGATGGATGGATGGACAGATGTAATAAAGGCATGATACTCGATCATAATAGACAGGACAGGATCACAGAAGTTCTGGTATTGTGAGAGTTATTATATTTATTGATGCCTCCTGTTCAAGAGATCAAGAGCTCAGGTGCTCTTTCTTCCTTTGCTTCCTCACCACAAACCTGTGGGCTTAGAAAAAGTGACCAGCATGCTTCCATACTTAGGGTGGGTTAGAATGTAAGTCTCTTCATTCCAAGTTCAGTTCCTTAACCACTACATCACACTGCCTCTTGCTCATAGTCTCCTTTTCCACCCTGATGTTTTCCAGTTATATGAGACTTCAGCTATCACAGTCATGAGCCAGCGTGGTGAACCGAAAGTAACAATACATAACAAGAGCCTGACATCATAAAAGCAGCATCAGAAGGTGGCCTTTGGTTACAGAGGACAGTAAAATAGGTTTTGATTCTTCAGTATTAACAAAAATTCAAGAAGGAAAGAAGGAAGCTGGATATTTGTCAAGCAACTGAATGGCAAGCCAAGAGCTTATTTTTGCAGATTACCTTTTATAGGATTGAAGATCAAAGGGAGAATAAGCAATAACTTCAATGACAAAGCTTCACTTTTCTGGAGAACATTTTTCTCATTAAACAGTCCTAAAAAAAGCAATTCTAACTACCTCTCTCCCAGCCCAACAACAGTGTGCTTTTACCTTGGAGCATTCTGACATTTTCTGCAGCCTGCTTAGACGCAGGTAGTCTGAGTAAAATATAGGAAATTGCCTCTCTCCTCTTGCTGTTTCTATTTATTCCCACTGCGTGGAAAGGAATAGATTGACTCTAGGTCTGCAAAATAACAAATATTTAAGCAGGCACAGCTTGCAGGGGAAGATTGGGAGGGCTTTGGATGCTGCCAGATCTCCTTCCCCATGTGTTTCCATTAGGGCCTTTCTTTGGTCAAGATTTCCTGATTTCCAAAACCCATCTGCTTCAAAGATTAGGAGAGATAAAAGGTGGATCTGATAATACACATCTATTGCTAGCGGTGGTAGTGGTGTTACTATTATTTCTAGTAAAAGATCGGAGTCTAGATGAATTGTACAGCCTGAGGTGCAACCCAAAGACATTTTATTTGACACTCCCATTTTGTTTTCCCTTCACGGCAGTGACAAGAGATCCTATAAGAAATACCTAGCAAACAAAACTACATTACACAAATGTACGCTATGATGGCCCTGATACTCAAGACTATTCTATATTTAGACTTGCCAAGATGAGTCAGACTCATTCCCATGGGGAAATACTGCCTGCGATGGAAGCAAAATGGAACACAAGAAATAAAAACGACAGAAAGAATCTGTCAAGCAAGATGCTAGTAGAAATCCCCAACGTCTTACCTTGTAAATTCATATAGTAATCTGGGTTAAGGGAAACCAGGACTGTGTTTGCCAAAAGCATCTAAAACCACCAGTTCTATCAGCCCCTTATTCCAGAGGGTTCACTAACTAGCCCTGAACATTCAAATCATTTTTTTAAAGGCTCCCAAATTAAATCACTGTCTATGATACAAAATATTTACTTGTTTGTTAATTTAGCCAAAGAAGTCCCAGGTCAGAGGTAAGTTTGTCTGTCTGGAGCAGGGGTTTTTTACATGATAAGGATCTCCTTTATTAACCATTCTTTTTTTAAAAAATATACAGTATGAAGCAAAACTATTCGTGCTTTGCAATTTGTATCTAAAGGGGACTTTCTCTCTCCCTCTGTATCTATGACATTTTCTGGATACAGAGAAGAAGCCCACTGAGCCAGCTCTAGCAAAAAAAATGTTAAAAAGTATAGTCCAGACCAGATCAAAAATGTATATTAATAAAAATCTAGAAACTTCAAAGAATTGCCTTATCAAATATGGAAGGTACAATTCCTACAAAGTTATGAGTGGCTGTGGTTACCGGCGCCCCAATATGGCCAGCTCCAACCATCGCTGGCCATTGGGGGCAAAATATTGGCCCCCACGGAAAGGGCGCGCAACTTGGGGGTCCTTCTGGATTCACGGCTGTCTATGGAACATCATGTGGCAGCTGTCGCCATGGGGGGCCTTCTATCAGGTTCGCCTGGTTCGGCAGTTGCGCCCCTTTCTTGATCGGGACTCCCTACAAACAGTCACTCATGCCCTTGTCACTTCCTGTCTGGCCTATTGCAATGCTCTCTACATGGGGCTCCCCTTAGGGTGCATCCAGAGACTACAGCTAGTCCAGAATGCAGCAGCACGGGGGATTTTTGGGGTGAGTGGGCTCGCCCACGTAACCCCTCTCCAAGTCTCGTGGGTGCACTTCAAGGTGTTGGTAACCACCTTTAAAGCGCTCCATGGCATAGGGCCCAGCTACTTGCTGGACCGCATTCTACCCAATGATACCTCCCACCGTCCTGTACGCTCCCACAGAGTGGGCCTCCTCAGGATGCCGTCAGCTAAACAATGTCGGCTGGCGACCCCCAGGGGGAGAGCTTTCTCTGTGATAGCTCCCACCCTCTGGAATGATCTCTCCCCTGCTATTCGATCAATCACCGACCTCCGGACTTACCGCCGTGCCCTGAAGACCCATTTGTTCCATCAAGCGGGCACCCTATTCTCCTGTGTTCAATATGAAATTCTTAATTAAGTGGAAATAATTTTTATCGCTCCCCTTTTAAACTTTCATGTTCAGGCCTGATTTAATTTTTTTTTAATAATGTTCTTAATTTATATATGTATTTTGTATTTTTTAATAATGCCTGTAAGCTGCCCTGAGTCCTTCGGGAGAAGGGCAGGATAGAAATAAAATTTATTATTGTTATTATTATTTTAAGAAGTATTGGTCAAGGATAGGCAATTTAAACTTACAAGGCTTGAGAGAGAATGTTAAAACATATAGAAGATAATATGTCAGTCTCTTGGAGGGAGGGATTAATCATATTTGTTTGCTTGGGAAACAGAATACTTGTCAGCATTATTTCTGGAGGGTAGCCAATGTAATCCATTTCAGAAAAAGATTACAACAAAACCCATATTGTGCCTTGACAACTGAAAAATAAATGCTTTTCTATATCTTACACAATTCAAGAAAGCTTATCTGATAATTTATATGTATTTTTGTCCTACTAAAAAACAATAAAAGAAATCACCTCTGCTCACTAGGATAATCAGATTTCTATGATTATAAATCCAAAGAATAGAAATTATTTAAAATATAGGCAACTGAATCATGGGATCAAGTAACTGTACGGAATTCTTCCAGCTACAGCTTTATAACAATAGCCACCTATATTTAAGCTATGCAAAGATCTGTCATAAGTAAATTTATCTCTGAGCCTAAAATGAGATGTTTTGGCACCTCAGAAACTTGTAGTAACATGCTCTAGAACAGATGCATGATTTGGAAAAGATTGCCCCCAATGGTCTGAGTTGTTGGCTTGTTGCATAAAAATTAATTAGTCTTTTTGTAGACAGACAGACAGGCAGGCAGCTTTCAAATCAGTGTTGACTCCTGGCAACTATCTAGGCCAGTTCCTGTTATTTTCTTGGAAAGATTTCAGAAGCGGATTGCCATTGCGTCCATTTCAGAGCTTAGAAAGTGTGACTGGCCCAAGGTCACCTTCATGACTAAAGTGGAACTAGAACTCACTGACTTCTGGTTTCTAGCCTGATGCCTTAACCACCACAACAAGTTCTCTCCTCTGCAAAATGTAGAATGGAGTGTATTCTTCTTGAGAATAAAGTCTACTGATTGCTGTTCAAAAATACAATATATTATGCACATCCACAATCACAGACCAATCAGAACACTCATGGCTGCAAATGCAGGAGCACCATAATTCTAATTCTGTCATCTGAATTTCCATATCAGATCAGAGGGGCCATTCATATCAGAGGAAGCATTAGTACCTGTCCTTTCACTTAATTTAGTCCATTTTCCTGACAATTTTCTCTCTCTTCAGAATCAGTATCAACTCTTGGTGGCATTATGGACACATCAATATGATTTACTTGATAATAATAGCAAATAATTTTGTGATTAATTGATTCTAGAATAAAACATTCCCGTCTAGGAATTTCCTGGAATCTCCTATTCATATACAAGTAGATCCAATCCTGCCTAGCTTTTCAATACAAGCTAGGTAAGGGTGATTAGATCCTGCCACCTAGCTGGATTACTTTTATTTTATTTTACTTTCTGCCCAACCCCAGACTCACTTTGGGGAGCTCACAATATAATAGCAAATATAATAAGATAAATTTAAAAATACAAGGGAAATAAGCAATGTGGCAAACCTGTATCTCTAATATCAAAACATATGAAGATATGATTATATCTAACAAGGGTTCCACCCACCCTTGCCCAAGACCTGGAAAAACGGCCAGATCTTTAAGGTCTTCCAGAACAGCAACAGGATAGAAATCAACTGGATCTCAGGGAGCACCTCATTCTAGAGGTCAGGTACTACAAAAGAGAAGACTCACTTTCTGGTTCTCAAAAGATTACACTGTTTAATCTGAAGCATCCAGAGCATGCCCATTGTTGGCTCTTATCTGGTGGATAGACATCATGAGAGATAGATAGCCTTTCAGATAACTAATTTCCATGCCATGGAGGACTTTATAACCGGTAATCATGCATCCTGAATCATATCTATAAGCATACTGACAACTCCACCATGCAAGCTAAGTGTATCATGCGGCCTTGTCTTGGCAGCCTACCATTTCTCACACCAGAGATATATTAAATATATTAAATAGATTTAATATTTAATATATTAAAGAATATTCAAATATGAATCCATGAAACAAAGAAACATACTGATCTTGGGTTTTGACTTAGAGAAAAATAGAGACTTTACAAGTGTGTAGCAGATAGATAAAAAGAGGTAAAAATAATAAAAACAAAATTGCTCGCAATGATTATACATCATCAGAAATAGGTATGTAAAATATATGTGAAATCTGATTCATTTCCATCTCATCATTTCATTAAATATGATTGGAGAGTATTACAAAATAAAAGGCTTTTTTTTTTTTGAAGCATGACCAATCTTTTATTATTTTTACCTCTGGAAAGAATACTGGTACTTTGTGGAGCACCACTGACAGATAGAGACTGAACATATTGTCTAAATTATCTGGAAAAAAGGCAACCTCCAGTGAAAATTAATAACAAGAGGTCACATTAAAACATCCATCCAGATTTTCACTTTTCAAAGACAGCTAGCAATGAGAGTTCCTGCAGAGATCTATACACTTGTCCCCAGTTATGTCTAGAGCAACTGTGATTCCCAAATTCATCTGTTAATCAAAACACTGTTCTGCTGCACAGCAGGTTCTAAAGCTTTTGCCTGGACAATGTCATCAATTTTCAAATACAGTCCTCCTTTCCTTAGACAAAGGAAATCAAAAACAGCGTTTTTGCGATTTTTTGTGAGCAAAACTCTTTGACAAAAAGGCCCATGAGTAATATGAACACTACCAGCACAAGCTTTTTTCAAAACTCAGATTTTGTTCTCCATATTTTTAGCAGACCCATAATGTCATTCTGAGATAGAATAACTCTGTATTGGTGATCCCATGCTTGGTTTTCATATTAATAAATCTCCGAAGCAAAAAGATTGTGTATTTGTTAAGGTTACTGAATTTTTTTTTTAAAAAAAAAATCTCATTTACCGAAAAACAATGTGGCACGTTTTGATCCTACAGTTTAATAGGACTGTTCAATGATTTGGACTCAATTTCAATGAGATACTTACTTGCACAGGGAGACACCAAGACAGTCTGCAACTCTTTAAAACAGCAACATCATGTCCTGATGTTTGACAACTGTGAAAAACAGCCATGTAATCCCAGGGGGGGGAATCATGTCTGTTTAATAAGTTAGAGACAGATGCTACATTTGTATCCTTATATTCAGAAGCATCTTTTTTGGAATCAAATCCAAGGCACTATATAGCACTACTGTTGAATACCCAGGCTTACTGTATCTCAGAGATACCTAGAGTGTCTGAGATTGGGAATCAGACATACAGTATATAAATTAGTATCACTGTAACAAACCTAGTACTACATGTTAAATGAAGCATGCCATCCCCCCCTATCTTCCTCCAGAATTATTTCTATGTAAAATTCAAAAGTTTTTACATTTCATATCACAAAAAATACAGTTCCTATTCCACAATAGAATTCAGAAGAATAAAAGCTATAATAAGGAAAAGGCTATGACCTCAGAAGGCAGACAAGGAAGAAGCCTAGGTGCCAACCCAAAGTCAATGCCCAGAGCCACTTGATACCTCAATGCTTCACTCTGAGGACCCAGAGTAAACCTTTCGGTAAGCATAGAACTGGTTAGAATCCCAACCTTTTCCTATGCTTTAATTAGACATGCATGCCTGGACAAAGTTGATTGGCTGGGCATGGGCACACAGAACATGTCTCTGGTAGTGACCCTCTTCTCCTGTTCTAGTAGGTGGTGGGATTCCACATTCTTATCCGCCATCAAGAGTTGTGCTGGAGATAAGTTGAACATATTCTAACTCAAAGGGTTTACATGGGGAGAAAAAGAAAACCCATCCAAAATCTCATGTATGTTTTGGTAAAGTGCTATTTCTGTTTTTAATTTAAAGCATCAACTATCCCGCTGATCAGTCTAAAAGGACTTCAATTCTATCACCTCAAACCAGTGGCTGGAGGAGGCTTTGAGCTTGATGAAGGCGAATCAGCTGAAGCTTAATCCAGACAAGACAGAAATGCTGGGAACAGGATCACCTGGACAGAGGCGTACAAATTCTGGATGGAGGGTATGCCTCCTCTTGAAGGACCAAGTGAGCTGTATGGCAGGACTTAAGTCTGGGGAAGCATAAGTGATTGCAGCAGATGGGAGCATGTATGAACAGTTTTGTACCACAGCTCAAAAAATGTGGATCTTGACTTAAATCATGCATGCATCAATTATATCCAGATTAGGTTTCTGCACTTTTCACTCCACAAGACTGCACTAGAAAACAATTGACAAACTGTTCAGTTGTCTTTAGAAGTAAATACTTGGAACATATAGTATCAATGCTATACTTTTCGCATCAGATTCTTATCCAGTTCAAAAGTGTTGGTAAACTATAATCCTAAATTCTTTAAAGTCACTACAGCCATATGAACCTGCACTAATCTTAAAATCCACATTGGAGGCCTTGATGGCCAGTCAAAAATTGACTGAGATAACAGAATGTGGACATCACAGACAGGAGATTTTCAGTCATATTCCCTAAAGTGTACAAGTTCTTTCAAGGGAAGAATTTTTGTTTCAAGTGACTTAACTGAGATGGTTCTATTATGGCTGCTGCTGCTGCTATCAGAATCAAGATTAATGATTTCTATTCTTAGTTTTGCATTACTGTGCACTGTTCATATTTGCTAGACTGAACAGTGCTAGATGTTTGTAAACTGTAGTTATTGTTCAATTGTTTTGGGAATGTTTGATGTCTATGCTTTGCATTTTAAATTGTGTTATATTCTGGAATTGCAATTTTATTATATTCTCTTTTGTAAGGCACCATGGAAGGACAATGTCCTTTCAGGTTATCTAAAAACCTTAGTAAAAAATAAATAAATATTAGTTTATATGATGGCATTGTTTTTTTCATAACGCTTCTTTGAATAATATCTATAAAAAAAGACCCATCTACCAGAATGCTTATGTTCCAAACATTGATCGTGGGAAACCAGCGAATTAAAACGAAAAGTGAGAAAGGCAAGATTAACAGGGGATGTACAGGTAGTCCTCATTTAGCAACCACACTGGCAACTCTGATGTTAAACAAAGCAGTCACTATGTGAAACCACAACTGTGCTTATGATCTTACTTCTGCTTTTTTTTCCTTTACAGACCTGCAGAGTTGTCAATGCAAGGATTGGTGAACAAAGTTTTGTTTTCATATCTGTGGTAATTGGAAATGGTCACTAAAAAAGGCTGTTGCTAAACGAGGACTACCAGTACAGGAACATTCAGAATTATGCCAGAGGCTTAATTGAGGTCTGAGCAAAATTATGAAACCATACAAAAATAATAAAGTTTTGAAGCAATTTGTTTTCTGTTCTTTACTGAAAGAGAGGTAGTGAATTCTTTTTTTAGCTCTATCAAAGGTGCCACTGCTCTCCTTTCATTTTAAATACTAGATTCGGTCACAAAGTGACCTGCAGCATCCCTTCAAGAGCAGCATTTACAGGAAGTAGAGTTAATTACTAGGAATAGATGCTTTGCCTTCCTCCCTGCAGAAAACCAAGTGTTACACGATATTTGGTGGTTTTTCTTCCCTCTACCCTCCTCCTTTTATAAAGGAATTAAGAGAAGGAAAGTAACAGAGAAATCCAGAAAGCTGCCTTACACTGAATGGGACTATTGCTCTGCAAAGTCCAATATTACTGACCCCCCAAAAGCAGTAATTCTTTCATGGAGGGATTTTTCCAGCCTGATCCAATGTCCAGATATGGATTTAGGACACTTTGCATGCCAAGAAGGGCTCTCCTGCCAAGCTATCAAATTTAATTTTCAAGGGGCATGATGAACCCAACACATAAAATACTAAACCAAACAAAGAAGTTAAATCAAAAGGATTTGCTTAGCACTACAGCCAAATTAAACTGGCTCTTGTATTCCACACAGGAGATAACCATAGAAAATAAGCAACTTGGAAATTAAGAATCTCTGCCTATGTTGGTCTTGACTACTTATATCCCCAGATCATGTGGGAGACTTGGGAAGCATCTTTGAACTCAGAGAAACACCTCAAGGCAATGAACTAGCAGTGACAGTGATCAAAACAGACACTAATTTGTTGATACAGATCAATTCAAAGATGCATCACAATCTACAGGATGAACCAAAGGCAATGTGGATTTTACATGCTCTGTCACCCAAGCCAGTGATTATTATAAAGCTATTGCTTGTGACAGGGATGCTCTCATCCTTTCCCTGAATACAATTTCACCCTGAACATCAAGGTTTCACTTGATAGAAAAGGCCACCTCATCATGCAGCCAAACAAGTGCAGCCGTTGAGAACATTAGCACACCTGTAATGAATAAAAAGACTTCACGAAATAATCCAAAAATAGGTCTGCCCACTGCAAATGGGGAGGAGAGGCATAAGCATATTAGATGGAATGCATGGTGTCATAAAGCTTTCACGGACCTATTAAAACCTACCCCAAATTCAGACCATTAGTGCTAGCCTGACACTGTCGGCTTCAGGAAACCAGTCATTTGATGAGAAGGCTACAATTCCCTTACTCGCAAACTACAGACTTGTTTAACCTTATCCATTTGCAAACACTATTTTTTATCAGCCAATAATGACCAAGAATGTCAAAGAAAGAAAACAATGTTCAATAATAACCAATAACTTCTAGGATTAAAAACTAGTGTTAAAATAAAGAGAGAGAGAAATACAGCAGTTAAGTTGGCACCGTGGTGTGCAGTCCAAAAGAAGCTGTATTTAGGCAACTAGTAGCTGAGTGTTTGGGAGCCTCCTTTTCTAATTTGTGGGACCACCACATTATAGTAATCATTTGCCCAATATTTCCCAATCTTATTTTCTAAGATGAAAAAGGTGATAGAACAGCTAATGACAGAGAAGATACCAGGAAGTAATCATACAGTTCAAAAATTATTTAGGACAAAATATGGAATGGTGAACTCCAGCTATGGCTTACCTCTTCACATACATTGATGAGATATCTGAGATTATAATTCTTTTTTAAAAAGATACAGTAGTCTTCATTTAGCAACTGCCTCAGACAGTGACTGTTCACAGTTATGACTGTAATGAAAAGGTAACTTTGCAACCAGTCCTCACATTTACACCCATCACAGGAAAACTTTGTTTTTCAAGTTGGTAGATTCTAGCCACCATACTCTTCTCCCAGGCCGCCAAAGGGAAAAGCACCTCACATTCAACAGGCTAAGCTAGGATCCCCCTCCTCCACCATCTCTCACCTAAGATGTGATGTCAAGCCCCAGTATTGAAACCAACCAAGAAATGAATAGTATGAGAAGGCTAAAACTTCCTTTATTAATTGTTGTATGCTGCCTAGAGTCACTTCTGGAGAGTTACCTAAAAATAAGTAAGTAAGTATGTAGCCATAATAACAGAAACTTGCAAATCCTCCCCTCCACCTTTTATATTCATGTGAATTAAAGGGGTATCTGCCTGAGTTGTGTGCATAAATCACCTTGTCCTGATTCTTTCTTTCATTTTTGCCGGAGTTCACAATATAAGATTTGCCCCAGCTTCCCAGCAACAGGGCAAGTCTCAATCCTTCCAAGCACGCAGTCCAACAGAAGAGAGGGAAGACTGCAAAAACGCCCACTATATCATGTGGTCAGTTAAACAGCAGTTGCAGGACCCCCAGCTTGCTTTCACTCTTACTATCCACCTAGACATTTAAAGTTCCGTTTTACTAATGGTCTATCTCCAAGATGCTGTTACTCCTGCAGAGAAGTGCAATCGTGCCATCTTAGTCCAGCCTGTACCATGTCATTCCCAACACTGGCCTCAAAATGGAGGCGTAGGTCAACTCCACATCTTCCTAGTTGTTTTCTCCAGCCAGCCTCCAGCCAGATTCCACTAGTTAAGTGAACAAAAAACAGCTGATTCACAGCACTGCTGAAATCGCCAGACCACTACATTTTCCCACAGGGCTCTCCACCACAAGAAAGCATGGTCCAAAATGAAATTGTAACTGCATTCTGTTTCTGACTGCCATGCCATCTCAATCTGTTGCTCAGCTGAACACATGGGAACTTTCCATCTCTACATTGCCACCATCTTCTCCCTCAATTCATACGTCATCTCAGATTGGAATCCGACTTCTCTAGGTAAGACCCCATTCAAGTCTACACATACCAAACTTACAAAAGAACTGGTATCACAGAGCTCAACACCTCAGTGCCATATTAATAATGAATTTTAAGAAAATAGTGCGAGTCCAAAATATTCAGAAATGACTGCTAATATTGTGAGAGCAACAAAATATTGCATTAAGGACCAAATACTGAAAGTGTAAAGAACTTATAGTCCTTCAAATGTGGTTGCATTAC
>JANHFO010001661.1:193496-205003 GCA_032468095.1 Pareas carinatus
AAGGCTCTCCCCCTGGGGGTCGCCAGCCGACATTGTTTGGCTGATGGCACCCTGAGGAGGCCCTCTCTGTGGGAGCGTAAAGGACAGTGGGAGGTGTCATTGGGTAGAATGCGGTCCTGTAAGTAACTGGGTCCTATGCCATGGAGTGCTTTAAAGGTGGTTACCAACACCTTGAAGTGCACCCGCGAGGCCAGTGCAGCTCGCGCAGGAGAGGAGTTACGTGGGCACGCAATGTAGGGAGTCCCGATCAAGAAAGGGGCACAACTGCCGAACCAGGCGAACCTGGTAGAAGGCCCCCCTGGCAACAGCAGCCACATGATGTTCCATAGACAGCCGTGCATCCAGGAGGACCCCCAAGTTGCGCACCCCTTCCGTGGGGGCCAATGTTTTGCCCCCAATGGCCAGCGATGGTTGGAGTTGGCTATATCGGGACGCCGGTAACCACAGCCACTCAGTCTTGGAGGGGTTGAGCTTGAGTCTATTCTTCCCCATCCAGATTCACACAGCTTCCAGACACCGGGTCATCACTTTCACGGCATAGTTGGGGTGGCCCGGGGTGGAGATGTACAGCTGTGTGTCGTCAGCGTACTGATGGAATTCCCCCCAAAAGCCACGGATGATCTCACCTATAAATATTGAACAGGAGAGGCAAGAGGACCGACCCCCGAGGTTATGGTATTTATATGGTTATTACAAGCACTTCTTACTGTTAGTGCTTCTCATAGCCCTTTCTGGACAATCTGTCAGTTCATGGTCATTCAGAGATCATCTTTGCCAGTTGAAAGTTCAAATGAAAGCCTTTAGCTATTGAACACAATGTTCTACCCATCACACACACAGCTCTTTATTGAAGTTTACATTTACTAGTTTATTATTGAAAAGATAATCTTTTAAAACCTATGTATTAAAAATTGGCAAAGCTTACACCAAGTTCAATTGTATCAACAATGCTTGGCAGCAGAGAGGACTATTGGACTGCAAAACAGCAGATGGCACCAAGGTGATTCAGAAAATGCTATTTGTTTATCAGGAGTCTTACAGCAGAATTCTGGAATTATAGAAGGGAAGGTAGTTACTATAATAATGTAAGTTTATAAAAGTAATATTGCCTTTCCTCTTTCTCCTTCCCAATCATATTTCTGAATTGTGTCATTTACATTATAATTCTTTCATATTAACACTTTCCTGCTTTCAGAACAATTTTAAATTAAATATCCATAAGAATATTTTATACATCATAAATCTCTCCTCAGAGAACTCCATCTATAATATCAGCCATAGTATCAAAGATTTTCACATGCTCCTCTTCCAATGTTATTAGTTTATTTATTTTGAGCTGCCACTGCAGTCCACAAAGATTCTGAGCAACATACAAATCCCTCTCCAGTAAGAGATAAAAGGACAGTTACAGTGAATTTTGTGTCACAGGAATAAACATCAAACACATACTACAGGTGGGAGTATTTCCTTTGTAACTAATTCTCAGTCACTGGGCCATAAAATGGAGTCATAGATCATTTATATCTAGTCCTCTGCAATGTTTGGAAAAATCAATGAAATTATCCATTGAGAGGTGGCTGTTCAAACTCTTCTTAAAAATCTCCAGTGATGGTGAACCCACAGCCTCCACAACAGTAGATACAATATTAAACTACCTCCTCTCATTTACTGTGAAAAAAGTTTGCTATGAAACAAGGTTGTTCCAAATGGTGGGTTTTGTCGGTCCAAACAATTGACAGACTAGCAGTCAGTCTAATGTTGAGGTAGGGAGGGGAGGGGGGACGCTTTCCCAAAGAACAAGCTCTAAGGGCTGAGAAGTCTCATTCCTATGGTACTTGAAAAATTATGCCTCTTTCGGCGAACCTAGAAAGACCCCACTGCTCTGCATAATATCCTAGTCCCAAATCATAATATAAGCAATCTTCCACAATTTCCTTTCTTCATGAATCAGAGAAGGAACAAGACTGTCATTGCACAAAAGAATATATGGGTACAATTTTCCCCAAACAGGTACCCCTCAACTTAACGACCATGATTGAGCCCAACATTTCTGTTGCTAAGTGGCACAGTGAGTTTTGACCCATTTTATGACCTTTCTTGCTACAGCTATGGTCGCCATGGTCATTAAGTGTGAAAAATGGTCATAAATCACTTTTTTCAGCGCTGTTGTAACTTCAAACGGTCACTAAATGAACTGTTCTAAGTTGAGGACTGCCTGTATTTTACATTGATAAAATATTCAGTTAATAGGTGGCTAATCCTGGATGCAGCAAACTCCGACAGGTTACAGCATGAAAGCAATAAGATTAATAACATTAATCCAGACTTAACTTTTATTGAGTTTAATTGTGATTCTTGACTTAGAGGTTTTCACTCTGTTGGGTGCTCATTCATTCATTTACAAGGGTCACAGATTTAATGCTGTTTTCTGTACGCTTCCTACAAAGCAGCCACAAAACTAATAAAATATGAACCATTGGCCAGCAGGGAGCAGCAAATGCCAAAGTTCCTCATAGGTTTCCAAGACCGGGGAATATACAGACTTTCTCCTAAAATGAGGAACACCCCTTCCTCCTTTGGACAAGCCTCAGAGCTCTTTAACTTCTGCCTTAGAGGATGACGTCTTCAAGGAATCTGTAGGAATTAATTGTTGCCACTGCAACTACATCGAACAATTTCAACATCACTGGAAGCTTTCAAGAAGAGACTAGACAGCCACTTGTCAAAAATGGGTAGAGGAGGGTCTCCTGCTTGGGCAGGAGGTTGGACTAGATGACCTACAAGGTCCCTTCCAACTCTGTTATTCTAGTCTAGTCTAATTTATTCTTCGGAGCAGCACTACTGAACGTGTTGAGAACCGAGCTCGGTGCCTTTCGAATCCGCATGGCAGCTAAGACTTAATTGAAAAAGGCTGCTTCATTCGGACTGCGATCTTAAGGTGTGTCACAAAGGCATTACGTGTGACCTGAGGAGCTTCCTTGCCTGCCTGCGTGTAGTTATTACAGCTGCAGGTGTTTCCCGCGTTTAGTTGCCACCTAACCAAAGCTAATCGACAGCTAATTCCTCCGAAGACAACCATTTTAACAAGATCCTGTTAATTTCCGAGACGCGTGAAAGGGGAGGGGTAACAATACGAATCGCCGCCCCCCTCGCCTTGTTGCGTGATGAAAAATAACATTGCAAACGCTTCATTTGCAAGCAAAACAACCGTCTGCAAAAGGCGGGAAAGTCCCACTTGCAAAGGGAAAAGTCCGCCCCTTCCCGCCTCGGACCCACGACGGGCCCTTTTTCGTCCTCCCCGTGCCCAGAGAGAGGCCACTTCCTTCCGCCCTCTTAGCATCGCCGCGGGGACCTACCCAAGCGAGCAGCGCTCCTGCGGCGTCCTGGCGGGCGACGGCCATTGAAGCCGAAGAAGGCGGAACCCATGTGCGGAAGCGCTCGCGGCGGCGGAGAGGGCCGCCTTTCCCGGCTTCTCGCGGCGGCGGCGGCGGCTGCGGGAGAGGTCGCTTTAGAGTCTATATTCCAACCGAAGGCCCGGGGGTCTGTCGACTAGCCAGCCGGGCAAGAAAAAGGAGGGCTACGGCCAATTCAATGCTCTTTTCCCGTCCGGCTTTTGCAGCTTCTGGAAGATACGGCGATGCGAACTCGTGAAGGGGAGTGCCGAGCGTGAGCCCAGGAATACGCGGACCGGACATGTCAAAGGAGTTGATTTGTTTTCTGTGTGTGTATGGAAGAAAGGCAAAGCTGCCTTCGAGTGGAGCTGGACTCCTGTGAAATAGAATATGGTAGAATACAATAACAGAGTTGGAAGGAAGCTTAGAGGTCTTATAGTCCAACCCCCTGCTCAAGGAGGAAACCCTATACTATTTCAGACAAATGCTTGTCCAATCTCTTCTTTAAAAACTTCCAGAGTTGGAGCATTCACAACTTCTGAAGGCAAGTTGTTCCACTGATTATTTGATTATCTGTCAGGAAATTTCTTCTTAATTCCAGGTTGCTTCTCTCCTTGACCAGTTTCCATCCATTGCTTCTTGTCCTGCCTTCAGGTGCTTTGGAGAATACCTTTACTCTCTCCCTAAGATACTGGAACACTGCTATCATGTCACACCTCGCCTTTCTTTTCCTTAAACTAGACATGCCCAATTCCAGAAACCGTTTGTTATGTTTTACCCTCCAGTCTCCAAATCATCTTTGCTGCTCTTCTCTGCACTCTTTCTAGAGTCCGAACATCTTTTTTTACATCGTGGTGACCAAAACTGGATGCGGTATTCCAACTGTGGTCTTACCAAGGCATTATAAAGTGCTATTAACACTTCACATGATCTTCGGTCCATGGTTTTTGAGAACACAATGGAAGTAGTTTGCCATAGTGGTTTGTTTCCCAGCTCTGGGATTTGATGTCGTTTCCCACACACATTACATGTTAATGAAATGATGTAGGTGCAAGAGAAAATCTTCATACTGGGATAGATTATTGGCCTCACTTAATGATCACAATTAGAAGCAACTTCAGTAAGCAATGTGATCATTAAGTGAAATATCACATGGGTATGCCACACTTGTGATCTCAGAAAGGTCAGGAAGCTACATACAGTAATCGGTTATCATCTTCATTATATTTTGAATAATAAATCACTCTAGAATAGCCTTTCTCATCTGCTGTGCTCCAGTTGTATGGGATGACAATTTCTGACATCCTTTGTCAGCACATCCAGAGTTCAGACAAAAACCACTTCTGAGCAAAGGTATAGTATAGTATTGTTCTAAATGGTTGTAAAACCTTGTAAAAAAAATCTCTAAAACAATTTCTGTCTGAATATTTTTCATACATATGAAACTTTTTCTTCATTTTTGCAACTTTTACTGTTATTATTATGCAAAGAACCAAAATCCTTTATTAACAGCCTAGTAGAAGCAACAAAATAGAATCAGATATAAAATATAATGCATTGAAACTTGACTTCCAGAAATCTTATACTTTTTAATGTTTCCACAGATGTCTGATTTTTTTCTCTCTTGTTTTCTCATTCAAAGATCAGCCTTTCTTAATGAGTGTTATTTAAGTAGAAGAGTGAAGTACTATAATAGTTATTTTATTTATTTTTATTTATTAAATTTGTTTACCACCCATCTTGGTGCACGGCTGTCATAACAACATTGATTTGCCACTGTCTGCTATAAAGAGGAAAAGAGCTAAAGGAAATAGACGCATGGATATAATCTCTGATTTATTTCAGGTCCACTTGACCTAACTTCCACTTGCTGCAGCATCCATCAATAGTTCAACTTTATGGTGTCCATGATACATTTGTGGCCTGACATATCCATGATGAGCAAGGCTAGATAAAGAAATCTCATCAGGAAGGTTCTCCTGAAATCAACTTTTTGACAATAAAACATTTTTTAACTTTCCTGAAGGTCCATCACTGACATTTTGTGCTCAATCATTTCAGACACTGCAATTTATGAAATATGATAGTGTAGGCAGCTGTGTTAGTCTATGGTAATAGAAAATTAGAAAATGTCTGGTAGAATCTTTTCCGACTAACAATTTGTAATTAAAAACCATAAACTTTCATGAGTTTTGATGAAGTAAATAACAGCTGATGACGTGAAATATGCAGTACTGAAGTCTTGAGTTTGGTAACTTCTGACTTGTAAGCAAAAACACTTCTTGCTGGCACTGTACGTGCATTTTACAAATAGCATTTCACAAGGCCCTATTGCTTTGTTTAGCAAATGGGATGTCACAGAGCCTGATGTTGATTAAGGCGCGGCTGGCCCAAAGTCAGCCAAAGTTCCCATACCTAAGTGAGTAATAGAGGCTGGGTCTACCCACTTCTATTCCAGGACCTTAGCTACTTATACTTTGATGGTTCTCAATGCTCCCAAAGGCTGACTCAGCAATACAGTTAATACTCTGTAAATCTTGTAGCAGCCAACAAATGGATGAATTGTTTCCATGACCCAATATAAGATGTATTGACTCAAAATAGTATGTTTTTTACAAGTGCCATTTTGTATGCACAGGCTCTCTGTTGATCAGAATTCATCATGGCTTCTAAATTAGTAATAGTGATTTTCTTGATGTGTGGGTGGATGACAATAGGTGATTTGGGCCCAGTCAGTCACTCTCTGTTATCCCATCCCACCTCACAGGGTTGTTGTGGGGAAAATGGGAGGAGGAAGATATGTTGAATATACTTGTTGTCTTGAGTTATTTGTACAAATAATAAAAGGTGATATACAAATGAAGGCTTGTGAAACTGGAATATAATTAACAGAATATAATCACAATAGACTTATTCTGGTTTTCTGTCAAGACAAAATGGTCTGATTAAAAATTGCAACTTGCTCTGAACAACTGGGCTCTTTTGCATGTTATACTGCTTTAACCAAATGATATCAGAGCATAAAGGTAAAAGATTCCCCCTGCTCATATGTGCTAGTTGTAACTGACTCTAGGGGTGGTGCTCATCTCTGTTTCAAAGCCTAAGAGCTAGCGCTGTCCGAAGATGTCCCCGTGGTCATGTGGCCGGCATGACTAGATACCAAAAGACACACGGAGCGCTGTTACCTTCCCACCGAAGTGGTCCCTTTTTCTACTTTCATTTTTACATGCTTTCTGACTGCTAGGTTGGCAGAAGCTGGGGCGAGTAACAGGAGTTCACTCCATTGCGCAGCGCTAGGGATTCAAACTGCTGACCTTCTGATCAACAAGCTCAGCGTCTTAGCCAGTGAGCCACTGCCCCCCTGATCAGAGCATATACACAGATAATAGCAGCTTTCCACCTTCATCCTTTATATCTACAACTAAATTTGATAGCCAAAGGAAGATATACTTGGGTAAGTCAACACATATCCCTACTGATTTTACAGTTTTTACTAAATCATTGTATGATTCCTTTGATGTTTGTTTCAGGTACTGTGTTAACCAAGTTAATATGTGGCTTGTAAGTCATACAAAAATCCCAATCTTTTTCCAGCCGCCACCGCCGCCCCGGAAGAAGCCAGGCACGGAGTGGAGATGCAGCCACCGCGCGGCGGCGCTTCCCCGGCCTGGCCCGCTCCCTCGGTCGCTGCTGGTGCTGCTGGCCGCCGGGCCGGGCGGGGGCAGACGAGGCGGGCGCTGTCACTTGCGGCTCTGTGCTGAAGCTGCTCAACACCCGGCACAACGTGCGGCTGCACTCGCATGAGGTCAAGTACGGATCCGGTAGCGGTCAGCAGTCAGTGACTGGAGTCGAAGGATCAGATGATGCTAACAGTTATTGGCGGATCAGGGGCAAAATTGACGGGTCCTGCCACCGAGGAGTACCAGTGAAGTGTGGGCAGGCTGTACGCCTCACCCATGTCAACACAGGGAAGAATCTGCACACCCATCACTTCCCATCACCACTCTCCAACAACCAGGTAAAATTGGAGTGTTTCCATCTATTCACACTCGATGTATTTCAAGCAATAGATACATTTAAATCTAATTGATTCTACGATTGTTGGAACTTTAGGAAGGATCTAGCCTGCTTATCATCTGGTTGAAATTTTAATTGTGCTTTTTAATTTATTGTCTATCATTTGATCCTACATATATATACAGTAGCAGCCAAATATGTATATATACAGTGCATACAGCATAATTCTATACAAGTTTAAGAAAGATGTCTTGCTGTGCTTAATTATTTGGTTTTGGTGAGATGCTGCCCTCAATTTTGTGAATTGATTTATGAATTTATAACACGTTCATGAACTGCTTTTGACATGTTAAAATGTTAAAAATCCTTAAAGCTCGCTTACGGTGTTCTGTTTGTTTCTTATTATCAAAAATACATTTCCAACATGATTTGTACTCAGATATATACACAAAGAACAAGATGTTTCTAATTTTATTTAATGATAACTTTATAGAAGTAGAATATGCCATTTTTTTCTACACTAAAATTTGTGACCTTTTTTTGTCAGGCCCAAACAACTAGGGCCACTTGTGCAGAGTTCAAGCTAATTTATTGTATTCTGCCTCTAATACAGGAATCTTCCTCAGTCTGGCAACCTTCTCTAGGGAACAATTAGATAAAGCTCCAAGGAACTTAGGTGTGAGTGTGTGCGTTATTCTTTTCCGGTTGCTTGAGTTCTCCTCTCTGCTTGGCGCTTTCCAACATTTCCCACTACTACTGATATTAGTAACTGTTCTGGAATATATATATATATATATAGAATAAGAGACCTCTGTAATTAACATTCCACTTAACACTGGCGTGAGTGATTTGCTAATGATGTCATACAGTGTGTGCACATTGTAGTTTAGACTATCAAAGTTTTTCATAGCTATTTGTAACTGATTAGTAATAATTGACAATCTGATTATTTCCACTAGGAAGTTAAATTTATTGAAGCTTCTACAGAGTTCAGGAAAAATATTTTATCTTAACGGTAATGGGAGGCCCCATTAAAACTTTTTGTTCTCAGTTTCTGTTGGCTTTTTATCTTCAAAACTTTGATGTCTTAAAAGGAGATAAAGTTGCTCTAGAAAATATTGGCTTACATCACAGAGTGCACAAAAGCAGAGGAAGTGTATGAAATCTTGACTCAAAACCATTTGCAGTCCACGCTTCAGTATACATGTAATTTGAATGTAATTCAGTGTAATACATGTAATTTGAATCAGATCATTATTTCAAAGCTAATAAGGTCCTGGTCCCAACTGATCATTTCTCATTTGGGTTGCCTTCTTTTAGTTTTATAGGCTAAACCACAATGAACAAATCACAGTAATTCTACTCATGCTGCAGTCTAAGCCAACACAAACAATCCTCTTGACAATTTAGCTCAGTGTTTCCTAATTTTTCTTCTATGAGCTTCAGTTCCCAGAGTTCCCCAGCCCGCTTGCTGACTAGGGAATTTTGGGAGTTGAAGTTCACAGATCTTAAAGTTGGCAAAGTTAAGATCCATCCAGGATCTGAAGCCATTATGTGGTGGCTTTGTCTTGTAAGTTTTGCTTATGGTTCAGCTTACAGTGTAAACACAGCTTAAATCTAACCACAAAGATTTACCTTTAAAACCATCTCTTTCTTCCCACTCCTCTTTTCTGCATTCGACAGGAAGTAAGTGCCTTTGGCGATGATGGTGAAGGGGACGATTTAGACGTGTGGACGGTACAGTGCAGTGGAACATACTGGGAGCGAGACGACGCAGTGCGCTTCAAGCACACGGGCACGGACGTGTTCCTTTCAGTGACAGGGGAACAATACGGGCACCCCATCAGGGGTCAGCGGGAAGTCCATGGGATGCATTCCGCTAATCGTCACAACTACTGGAAAGCAATGGAAGGGGTTTTCATCAAGCCCAACTCGGACTCTACGAAGCATGATGAACTGTGAATACATGAGAAGGTCCTGATGAGCATTTCCTCCCCACAAATTCCCCCTTCCTCAAAGCTCAGCATCTTAAAGGCATCGAGACACCTTTAGGGAACAGTGTCTCTTGCTTAATTCCAAATGACCTAAATCCAACAGCCTCCTGTTCTTTTTCCGTAGCCATTTCTCTCCTTGTCTCATTTTATTCCCTCCCCTCTTTTCTCCCTGAAGGAAAGAAAAGTGATTTGCTGTGTATATTCTTAATTCCAAGGTGCAATAAAACTTAACTTTTGTAATTTTTTCTCATTAAATTGCCTTGACATGAGAGTTTGACCATCAGCAGTCACGGATGCCGCATTCCTGATGCCCTAAAGGAAGCTTATTAGGTCCGGCAATTACTCTGCCTGTTTTTAAAAGCCCGTGGCAGGGGAAGACCGAGAGAAGATGGATAGAAAAATTTAAAAAAATGTAATACCTCGGATCACCAACTTTCTGCTGCTTTCACCCCTCTGATCCATCTGGTACTTCACTCAACCCTTGGTTGCCTTCGTTTGTTTTATCTTTACTTTCCGTGGGAATTGGCAACCTGCTGTTTGTTTTTGTTTTTTTGTCGATAAGTAACAGCCGATGAAAGAAAAGGAATAAAGCTTTCCACAAAGCGCTTTAAGGAAATCCAGAACAACCTGTTTGCAAAATAGAAGGGCAAGTGAAGATTTGCTATAAAATGTTAGTACACTGGGATGCTGCACCCTCTTTTGTCTCACTCCATTCCATTCTGCTGCGTGTAAGGATTCAGACTAGTGCGGTGGAAACTAGCAATTCAAGGCTACAGAAAGCCATTCAAAATCTTCTCCTCTTACCTTCCAGGACCCTTTCAAGCGAGTTGCCACATACCTGTGAATTTAGAACAGTGAGAAGAAGAAACGTAAAAAAAAGAGTTTTAATCCTGGAGACCAGACATATCTAAAGTCTCTGATTTATTTGCTCTGCAGTCGGCGTTGGGCTGAGAACTTTCTGCCAAGTCCAACCAAGTGCTAAATGAAGGATTAAGTGTCCAGAAATTCGAGCTTCACCGCCCAGCTCAGGTGTGACGCTGAACTTTGTTTCTCCTGCCTTGATTTGCTCTGTGGTTTTCGTTTTTGTTTTTTCATTCCAGTTGCCGGTCAACATTCTATCGTCATCAACATTGCTCTGAATTTTCTTTCTAAGATTTTTTTTTTAACCCCCAAAGGACTTCTGTACATCTGCAAATCCATCCTCAAATCTGCTCCTCTCTTTTCCCTGTCGGGATGATGCATTTGAGGGGAGACACCAAGACCACATAAGGAGAAAGTGCATTAAATTATTCCTCGAAATGAATATTCAAGGGCTTATGACTACTCATCCTGTCCCCTTGGCAGAGATTACTCCACCAGTGAAATCACCCTGGGGCCATAGAAGGGAGCACACCCCAGACCTGGAACTTTTTAATGAAAGTCCCAGTGTCTTTACTGGTGCCTGACTCACCGAGTCCGCATATTTGTGGTGAAATTCCCCTGGCAAACAGCAAAGTCGTCAGCGAACCTTCCAGGTTTTCTTACAAAATGCTGGATGAATCCTTACCGTTTGTTCCTCAATGTGAATTTTGAAAGCCCAGCATGAAAGGCCACTTCCTCTACAGGTAGACCTCGACTTATGACCATTCGTTCAGTGACCAAAGTTGCAACGGCACTGGAAAAAAAGAGACGACCGTTTTCCACTCCTACAGCGATCGAAGCGTTCTTGTGGCTATGCAATCAAAATTCGGACGCTTGGCAACTGGTTCTTATGACCATTGCACTGCCCTGGGGTCATGTGATCCCCTTCTGACAAGCAATGCAAGCAATGTCCACCAGGAGGCTAGATTGGCTTGAAAACCGCATGATTCACTTATCGACTGCAGTGAATCGCTTAACAACTGCAGCGCAATAGGTTGTCAAATGAGGCAAAACTCACAGAACAACGGCCCTGGTTAGCGATGGAAATTTTAGGCTCAACTGTAGTCATAAATCGAGGACTATTTTTTATTTATTTAGATTTATATACCGCCCTTCTCCCGAATGACTGAGGGCGGTGTACAGATAACATAAAAATTTAACATTGAACTTTAACAATATTTACAAAATATGGAATATGGGAAGA
>JANHFO010001662.1:14635-26925 GCA_032468095.1 Pareas carinatus
GGTAAGGGACTCGTATTTATAACGATTACAGTGATCTGGGGTCATCCGATTTCCCCCCCTTTTGCAAACTTTTGAGGAGGAAACTCAAGGGGGAAGCCAGATTCTAATGTAGCAACTGCAGTGATTCACGTAACAACCGTGGTCAAGGAAAGTCATAAAAGTGCATTAAAAGCCACTTAACAAATGTTCTTGCTTAGCAACAGAAATTGTGATCATCGGAAGTCAAGAACTAACTTCTCATAGGCCTTAGTGGTCAAGAATTCCGTTTAGAACAAACTGGATCGGTGGTTCACCGGTGAATCCAAAGATGCTCACAGGGTAAATCTAGCTCCACTTCTTCGCACGGGCATCACTCAGTTCAGATGTCCGATGCAAACACATCTGAGGTCACATTTCTAACCTTTGACCAAGCCCAGCGCTGGGTGAAATTCAGCATAGAAGGACAGAAGGCTGTTTGCATGAGGTGCGTGTGTATAAAATCGTTGGAGAATGCACTTGGTTCACCTATGAATCAGCCAGGTTTATTTTTTTTTTTAAAAAAAGAAACACGACTTGTTCAAGAAGGACTGGCCTGGCTTCTACACCGTCCTGAGTCCGTTCTAACCACCCTGAGTTCGTTGTAACGGAAAAGAGCGGTATATAAATCTAATTAATAAATAAAATAAATACACCATACAAAAGCCAGAGTAGTTAATTTGATTCTTGTCTTAGATTTATGACTTTGGGTTCTGTGTGACCCCACACGTCAGGTTTTTACAATAAACCAACCGACACTGGAAGTTTTGAAGAAGAGATTGGACCGCTATCTATCTGAAATGGGATAGGGTAGTGGTGGTGCTGCTGGCACGTTAGTCAATTCGCCCCAGCATCGCCCCAGAGCTGAGCATGCTCAGAAAGGAGTAGTGATGTCAGACGATGACATCACAGGGCCATCCGCATGCTCAGAAAGAGAATAGTGGCATCAGGGGATGATTCATTAACCGTGATTCATCCGGGCACTCGGTGTCAAAAAGGTTAGCCATCACTGGTATAGCGTCTCCTGCTTGAGCAAGGGGTTGGACTAGAAGACCTTCAAGGTCTCTTCCAGCTCTGTTACTTAGTTATTCATATATATATATTTAATATTTGAGCTATTTTTAACCTCCTTTCACTGTCTAAGCCATAGTATATTTCTGAAACTCCCTAAATCAGAGGGAAAATTGCTACCTGAAATTCATCTTTCAAAATATTGACAGTATCAGATTGTGAGTTGAGAAAATGAAAGGGTCGCTTTGAAACCCTCCAAAGCAGAGCTAAAACTCTGTGCCCATCTCTTGAAATGCTGTCGCGAATAATAGGGGATGAATCAACATGTCAGTGGACCAGAGAAAATATCTGATACAAATCAGATTTTACCAAAAACAATATGGTCACCTTGTGGAAACAAATATATATAAGCAGGGAAATGTAAGCCAAACAAGCTTCATCTGTTCAGTTCAGAAATGGATTAAAAGCCATAAAACACTCTAGATGGGAATATTGTTTGCTACACATCGAAGCAATTTGATTTGGTGCTTGATCTTTTGAAAGCAATTATCCCAAAGTCAATATGCTGGCAGATCCTCAAGTCGCGATATTGGTTGCCTGAGTTTTGAAACATGTATTAGATTTGGGATTTTAATAGGAAATGGGCTGCCAATTCAAGCTGAAGATATTTCCAAGATGATTTGCAACCAGATGCCAAAGATATCGATCTGATCGTGAAGACTGTTATATTCAGTGGGGCAAAGAAAGCATTTGGAATTCCTTCCTCAGAATTGAGCTGGAAGGGACCTTGGAGGTCTTCTAGTCAAAAACCCCTGCTGAATTGGATCCAGAACTCCTGATGATGATAATAATAAGACCGATGTCTGTATCCTAAAAGCTACTTATTCTGATTGGCCAACTGATTAATTAAGTAATCAGAATAGAGCTGGAAAGGACCTTGGAGGTCTTCTACTCCAACCCCATACACAAGGAGGAAATCCTATATACCAGGGATGGCCAACTTTTTAGAGACCGAGTGCCCAAACTGCAACCCCAAAGTCACTTATTTATCACAAAGTGCCAACACGGCAACATGCACCACTGAGTGGCCATTGGTGACCCCCTCCTGCACCTCCCACCCCTGCTTGCGGCCTACACGAGCTCACCACATTCCTTCCAGCGTCTTCCTCCAGCTTCTATGGCCCTCTGTGAGCTATGCTCCCCTCCTTTCTCACCTTCACCACAGACTCCACGCCACATTTGAGCTGTCCTCCTTACCCCAGACAGGGGAGGGAGGAAGACCTCCCATGAAGCTAATGGGCAGAGGGACAGGTGATGTCAGAAATGTCCTCAGGCACATGTGGAGAGGGGGAGGGGAATCCCACATACCTCTGGCTTTCTGACAAAGACATCTCTGCTGAGGCGATGGCGCACATACCCACAGGGAGGGCTATGAGTGCCACCTCTGGCACACATGCCATAGGTTTGCCAATGGCTCTGTACCATTTCAGACAAGTGGCTGTCCAGTGTCTTCTTAAAAACCTTCAGTGATGAACCACCCACAACTTCTGAAGGCAACTTCCGTTCCACTGGTTAATTGTCCTCCCTGTTAGGAAGTTTCTCCTTAATCCCAGGTTGCTTCTCTCCTTGATGAGTTTCCATCCATTGTTTCTTGTTCTGCCTTCAGGTGCTTTGGAAAATGAGTTGCCCCTTCTTCTTTGAGACAGTCCCTCAAATATTGGAGCACTGCTATCATGTAAAGCCCCCAGTCCTTCTTTTCTCTAGATTGGCCATACCCAAATCCTGCCACTGGTTCTTCATATGCTTTTAACTGGTTCTTAATCATCTGGTGTTTAATGAACTATTGGGTAATTTGAGCTAAATAGCTTGAGGACTGGCAGACACTATGGATTTTATCCATGACAATAACAGGAAATATTCAAAGCAATTACAATAAACTTTTTTGTGATTGAATTTACAAGGAGACAGAATATACCCTTCTTGATGATTGTTTGATTGATTGCTTTATTGATTTGACTGATTGGTTGAGGAGAATATTTATAGCTCAGGGTTGACCTGTGGGATCCTTGGTGCTCACTGATCTTGGTTATTTTCTTCCAGATGTTTCATTACCGAACTAGCGAACATCATCAGTGCTACAAAGGAGTGGCATTTACTCTCATTTTTTTATACTAGTTTATATACCCCACTACTGATGAAGACCATGAATTAATACTGATTTTTGTTCGAGAACATTTTTGGAGTGCCAAATAACTGAATTCCTTTCCATTTGACTATTATAAATAATGATGAATGGCAGCAATGCAAGTAGCAGATTTTGAAATATTTCTGCACAGATATGAAACTATTTCCCCCTCACTCTCTCACACACACACACACACATTGGTTGGGGATTCTCAAGGATGCAACATTGAGTAGTTAATGATTTGGTGAAAACCCATTAATCATTTAGCTCAATAGAGTTAAAATAATATTCCATGTTCTCATCAGCATGATCAAGCTGGAATATCTATTAATCATCAGCCATGGCAGAATCAACCAATAATCAACCCAACCCTCATGAATCATTAGAGACGCTTCTTTTGTTTTGATCAGCCTCGCCTTAAATACCATGCTTCTCCAAGTGTAAAATTCATACCTTTTAAGGTAGAATGGAATGATTAAAGGATGGAAATAGGGCACATAAACAAGGCATTGGACTTCCACAAGAGATGTCTATTGATCTGCCCAGATGATGGACTGCAATTGCAATTTACAAGCCTATTTTTCTTACTTTGCCATGTACCCATTTAGAGAGAAGAAAAGTAAGCCAAGATAAAATCCTCAGGGATGCATCACAGCAAGTTGAAAGACTACCGGGTGTGACTTGTAGTACATTTTTATCACTACAGCAAGACCAAAAATGTCTATGGAGATTCTCAGTCATCCAGGTCCTGTTTGGCCCAAAGCTGCTTTTTTTTTCAAGAGGCAACTGACTCTCTTCTTTGTCTTTGACAACGTTTCACTTCTCATCCAAGAAGCTTCTTCAGCTTTGACTGGACAGCGGGGAAATGGAAGGATTTATATTCCTTGCATTATTTACTTTGCATATGGTAGACACATCACAGTTCTCATAAGCATACAAATTCAGAGACTGACTGTCAATATAAATGAGACTTGATGGGGTTGCGTATAGAAAGTCTCTAGGATTTCCCTTCCACTATGAGCTGCACTGTCTGCTTTGGGGCACCGCAGCTGCACCCTGGGGGGGGAGTTTCCCCCATTCATACAGGAAATCAGCAGGCCGGCCATCGTGGGTTCTGATCCTGTTAAGAGTTGCCCAGGTCTTGCAAAGTGGGTCAAATCCTCTTGGGTCATCTGTTAAAACAGAAAATGTTGTGATACTCTGGGACGTGTGTGTCTGTGTGGAGTGGATAGCCATTCCTGCATTCAGACCTGGGATATATCAAAGTCCTTCTGTGGTAAGTTTTTAGCTGTCCTAATAGATGGGTGCCTGGAGCAGACCCTGTTTTTTCTGGA
This sequence comes from Pareas carinatus, assembly GCA_032468095.1. Taxonomy (NCBI): domain Eukaryota; kingdom Metazoa; phylum Chordata; class Lepidosauria; order Squamata; family Pareidae; genus Pareas; species Pareas carinatus. Next base: position 19,181 of record JANHFO010001662.1, read on the forward strand.
ATCAGGGACGTCAGCATTAATTGGTAGATGGATATTGCTGGATATCTTCTTTCACTCTTGTACAAGCTCATGCGATATTCCTTGCAGACAGCTGGTCATTTGAATTCTTTTAGAGAGTGGTTGAGGCCACTTGAAGGTTTATCGGTGTCCTCAATGTCACCTGAGTAGTGCAAATGAGTGTGGAGCCTTCTTGGAACAACTGAAAGGGCTGGGAGAACAAGCTCATCTGGAGAAGACTGAGCAGTCCATCTGCATTTGAAAGACAAAGGGCACTCTTTTGAAGATGACCAAGTCCACATTTTGGACAGAAAGGACCGTTGGTTTGAAAGAGAGGGTCAAAGAGGTTACCTATGTCAAAATTGAACTCAACGAAAGGGGAGGGATGTGACACCATCTATCTCCTGTCTATAGCACAGTCTTTTCAGCAGTTTCAAGAAGGCTCCAATTGACCTCAAGGGCTCTCTAAAAAATTGCAAAGGACCAGCTGTCTGCAAGGGATACAAATCCTTCCATTGCCCACCATCCAGTCAGAGCTGAAGAAGGTTCTTGGATAAGAAGCGAAATGTCTTCGAAGAGAACCAAGAAAGTCCAGGTCCCTCTTGAAAAAGTAGCACCTTTGGGACAACAAGACCAGAAGTGTCCCCTTCATCTCAACTTTCAGGCACTGCAATTTTGGACCATACATGCAAAGTCATGATGTCCATCAAAAAGGGGTGGGGCTTATGTTACAATGCTGTGATGACGCTTTTGTCATTCTGACACTCCTTGGCCACACCCCCAGATAACATCAGGCAGAAGTGCCCAACACAAATACAGCATACCATAAATCCATGTACTAGTGGAGGAGATGTTCAGCTTCCCAGTAAATTCTCCTCTTCTATCCTCTTCAGGATATGAATTTCCTGCCCTCAACCCATCCTCTTTTCTCCTTTGGTACCCAGTCCAACAGCCAGTACACCTTCAGCGATGCTTTAATTCTGAACTGTTTTTTTTTTGAAGGTAGCATTGAGTTTCCCTAAAACTCCTTCAGGAAATGGATGCTGCCATTTGGGTCTACAAGGAGTGACTCAGAATTTGAATCTAGTCGTATAGTCTATGGAAATACCATCTCTTTGTCAATATGCATAGTTGAGATTCAATAGATCCGACAGACAGACAGATGACAGATGGTTGATAGACCTGATAAACAGAAATTATAAATTTAAACAAATAAATAAAAATAAATAAATAAAAAAAGTTGGAATGGATAAATGAGACGTAGAGATAGGATAGACTATAGACGATAGATAGACAGACAAACAGATGTCAAGATAGGTTGGATAGATCGATAGATCGCCTCTTTCCCCTTTCTCACTCTTTCTCTACTTCCCGCTTTCTACTTCTCTTCTTGTTCTTTCCCTTCTCTCTTCCTTCTCCCCTCTCTCTTGTTCTTTCCCTACTTACTTCTTTCCTCCTGTTTTCTGACCCCTGTCTCTCTACCTCTTCATCTTTCTATTTCCCTTTTCCCCTTCTCTTATTTCATTTTCCTTTCTTTCTTTCTCTTGCTCTTTATTCTTTACCCTCTGAATTTTGATCACGTGGTCATGGGGGCTGCTGCTGCAAAGGTCCTAACTGTGAGAAATAGTCATAAATCACTTTTTTCCCCAGTGCCGTTATAACTTTGAATGGTCACTAAACAAACCGTTGTAAGTCGAGGACTCCCTGTAGGCTGTCTTTTGATTCCTAGTCATGCCATCCTAAACGAGTTTTAGATTCAAGGGGCATTCTTGTGGGTGATGACATTTATTCTTACTCATGGACTATTCTGTAATTTCCGTAATTTCTAAGACTATCTTACTTAATAGAGATTTCCTTCGCCTGCTCCCAGGACTATGTCTCTCATTAGTTCTTCCCCTATATTTTTAATAATGAGTAAATTATTAATATTATCTTCTCGTTGGAGGAAGAAAGAGGAATTGGCCCTTGAGCGGTCGATCTGAAAGCCTCTGGATATAGTTTAATCAACAGTTTACAGCAGTCCGTTGGATTGTTGTTTAATTTCTTGTTGCTGTCAAGGCTCGTAAACCATTGACTTATATCTTTGATTACTACATTATGCTGGACAAGGAACCAAGGTTTCCTTCTGTTTTGCCTCCTGCGAAATGAATTTGTCTTCCTAAGAAGGCTCGTTAAACTCAGCCGGTAGATTATTTCCTTTATCCTGTCACCCATTGTGAATTATGACTGAATTATTGCTGAACCGGCCAAATCTGGGAACTCCGAACGGCACACTCTCAGAGCTATTAAGCAGTTCAGCACGATGGCACCGTACTCTTTCTAATCCATCAGAGCATAAGAGCGCTGTTCTGTTGTGATGAGTTGCGTCCTATGCCTTGATGCTGACAACACAAAAGAAGCCCTGTGGGTTTTTGTGCTGAGGCAGTTCCTATCCCCAATTCAGCTTCCTTGCAGGATCTCTTCCTGTTTGTCAGCACAGAGGGTCATTCAACCAGGTTTTAACTACAGGAATGTTGGATCATGAAAGGAATGCTCAACTCAATCAGAATAGAGTTGGAAAGAACCTTGGAGGTCTTCTACTCCAACCCCCTGCTCAAGCAGGAGACCCAAGGCCATTTCAGACAGGTGGTGGTCTAGTCTTTTCTTAAAAACCTCCAGTGATGGAGCACTCACTCCTTCTGAAGGCAACTTCTGCTCCACTGGTTGATTGTCCTCACTGTTAGGAAGTTTCTCCTTAATTCTAGAGTGCTTCTCTCCTTGATGAGATTCCATCCATTGCTTCTTGTCTTGCCTTCTGGTGCTTTGGAAAATAGGCTGACACCCCTCTTCCTTGCGGCAGCCCCTCAAATACTAGAAGACTGCTATCATGTACTCCCCTAGTCCTTTTTTTCTCTGCACTAGTCAGCTTGGATCTGTAGACTAGCTAAATTGAATCTCTAAACAGATTGAGCTACAAATATTTTCCTTTATTGGTCTAGACAGAATGGATCTGTAGACTAGCCAAGATGGATCTCTAGACAGATTGAGTTACAAGTATTCTCCCTTATTGGCCTATACAGAATGGATCTCTAGACTAGGACCAGGTTGAACCTCTGGAATCTCTTGGAGAGCTGCTGCCAGAACTAAGTGATATTGACCTGTATTCTGGCTCATTTTAAACATCTTGTAGTATTCTGGGACACGGCTTATCCCACTGTGTTTCACAATGTTGTTGTACACAATTTTGAAAGTGGATTGTTATCCTAACTGCCCAAGCAAGTGTTCTCATGCTAAGTAGGAATCGGGAAAGTGAGACTTAGATTCAACGTCAAGAGTAAATTTATTATAAATCATTTCCTTCCTTGCCTGGCTTGATTTAAGTGGAAAGAGAACATTGGTTCAAAGATGCTTTTCCAAAAGGCAACTGGACTTCCTTGTTGTTGTTTTTTCTTGAAAGCTTCACTTCTTCTCTGCACAACTGAACGTTGAAATGTTTTCACGGAAAAAAACCAAAAAAAAAATCTAGTCGTCTTTTGGAAAAAGCACCTTTGGGACACCCTTGACATGGATGATTGAGCATCTCCATCGACAGATTATTGGTTTACAATTCCTCTTATCCTGCTTAGAATGTCTACTTCATTCACTTATTCAAAGCGTCAACATTATATCGTTGCCTGTACAACTCACCTCTTCAAAATACTCTTAGGTAAGGAAAAAAGGAAAGAATAAAGAAGATCAATTACCCTAACATTTTTCTTGATGATTTCCTTGTTCATCAGCATCCTCCCTTCAGACAGCTCGATTCCTGACAAGGGAAAGAGGACTTCTCCAATGACATCATCTCGGGAGAACCGGTCAAAACTCAGAATCATAAAATGGAGACTCAGATCTTGAATTTGAGGGTAAGGGATCCCATAAAAGGTGAAGGTTTCGTCGAAAGCTGGATCTAAGGTTTTCCTCAACACTCGGGTTTTCACCTTGTGCTTCTTCTCTGGTAGTATTGTCATTTTGATGTATGGATCAGAGGTCATGGATTGTTCATCCATGGCTGGTAAGCTGCGTGCCTCTTTGATGTTCACCATGAAAGCCTTCTTTTCAAAGTTGTACTCTAGGGAGAAGAAGAGAGTCCCTAATTTATCTGACTTTTCCTCAGAGGATACTGAGGTGGTTGACTTCAAACTGTCAGGGGACACCGAATCTTTTTCCCTCTCAGGAAAGAGCTTCGGAGTAAAGCCCTCAACATCTGAAGAACTTGGTACTTTAGGGATGGTTTTGGGGAAGTTGCCATTCAGATCTTGTTTCTCCAGGTCAAGGTGCAAAGAGGTCTTTGGCATAATAGGCTTAGTTTTGGCTTCCCCTTGGTCGTCTGCACCAAACTTCTTCTTGCTGTTGAGGTTCTCAGGATAAATATCAACCCCCTTCAGTACATGGACAAATTTGTAAGGAGGAGTCTTGTTGGATTTAGAAGACTTGCGTTGGCAGCAGATCCAAGCAAAGAGCGAGACGGTGAAGACCAGCCCAAAAGCGCTGAAGATCCCAACGACGGTTGGGATTTCATCTGCAATTCAAAGCAAATGGCAACAAACATATGAACGGGGGCTTCAGAGATCACGAATGTTAAGTTAGCTTAGCAAGAACCGAGCAGAATGATAGAGTGCAGCAATTTGACTGTACAATGATACTAAGAGAAAGCATATTCATTTTGTGCCCCCTGGAGGCATGAGTCTGTATGGAGAAAAAAGATTCTGTCTGGAGATATTTCTCCAGATGCATGCATGACTGAGGAAAAGAGAGTTTACCAATCATGGTTGCAATAAGCAGACTGGTGCAGTTAAATTTCATTGGCTTCCTAGACAAAGTTACAGATTCACCAAGTATGCAAAGACATCCTTCACATTTGCCTTTTCATCTGACTGATAAAAAAGGGTTTGAAATATATTATTCTCACGTTCACTTTTCATAACAGTCTTTGCCTTGTCTTTTACATTCCGTAAATTTCATCTTTATATGAACCTTTTATAGAACAGATCAGTGTAGAGCAGGAAAATGTTACCTTTTATAAATCTTTCCACCAGTCTGGCATAGTGATATTAAGCTCAGTCTTGATACAGATCATGTACAATAGTTTGCCCATGATTTCATTACCAGTTATGTACATGGTTTATTATATATCTTTCCCCCTAAATTGCAGGGCCAGCAGATTAGGATTTTCAGAAGTGTCTAGCAATGTAGGCGCCTTAAAAATAATGATCGGGTGAAGACTACTTCTGCAAACACAGCAACTGTGAAATTCTTTTCTCTCTCCATCAGCCCACATTAGAAACAGCAATAGGGAAAACAGCATGTAAGCGGCAATGACATCTGGAGTACGGATAAAAGTGGGACACCAAGGAGATGATTAGCATTTCATGAGTAAGCAGCACAGGGCCAAATGAACACCACTAATTGGAAATCCAGTTCTGCCCATAAGTAACACTTCTGAGCAGGTTTAAGCACCAGGCGTCGGCAACAGCAATCCCAGCGAAAGTCTACCTTCTCTTAGCAGAATGGGAAAACATGAAATATTAATGCAGAAAATAAGTGCGTCTTTCAGGCGCAGGGACAGGTATTCAAGAAAGTGTGTGCTATATTCTTTCTTGAAGGGGGATTTTTCTGTGTGGAAAGGAGAAGTGGAGAAGCCCTCTTTACAATTTTTATTGGAGAGAAAGGCTCTGCTTTTGAATGGTAGCTGGAGAGCAGACTCACCCCTAAGTTGAAACTATGGGATCATGAATGGACCTACTAAGCAAGCATTGAAAGGGTTGAGCATGGGCGCCGTAGACGTTGAAAGACGGACTCTTAGGGTCCGCCAGCCCCGCGATCACGTTAAGCCACTCTGATGGCAATTGCCATTTTTGATGGCATCGCCAACTGGCATAGGGGGTTTTCTTATCTTTTGGGGGGGGACTTTTCCCATTTTGATTAGGGTTGATTTATGAGAAGACAAGTCATGGTTGTACATTATTCTGGAGGAAAGGTTGCCTTGGGTTAAGGCATTGGCCACTGTGTCAATTCCATGCATTTTTTTTCATGTTTCTAACACCCTTCACACGCCCCCTTTTCATGTGTCTTCCAGTTGAGGGACATCTTATCAGCAGTGAGGGGGGTGGCATTTCCATAAAATACTGACGGGGGAGTTCAGGTGGGTATGAACTCCCATGAACAGGTTTTAATTGTCAACGGATGTCTCTGCAACTATTGTTCAGATGCCTGCACCCAGCAGACTGTTTCTCGGAGCAAGTTACCAATATTAATGATCTCCCCAAAGTCAATTACGAGGTGAGCAAGCTGTCGCAAATGAAATTAGGAGCGCCTATGAGGGGGTGCACCAAGAAGAAAACTCAACGTGCTGTAAAGAAACCACCAATGAGAGTGCCATCTGCTTGGATGCTGCTTTTCTGGGATCACCTAGATATTCTGACATCTGTGTGAGAACCAGAGGATGACTCCAGACTCTGCTAGCTATGAAGAAAAGAACCAGAGGGGGCAGATTGCAAGAGCGTCAATTTGAAAAGACCCCTTCCACATTCTCTGCATGCAAACTGAAGTCAAAGTGGAACTGTTTTATAGTCAACAGAAAGTCAAAAGAACGACTTTGAGCCTGAGATGGAAGAAATGAGATATCTTGCTTAAGAATGAACCCATTGTCCCAGAAGAGGCCATCAAGAGTTTAAAAGGAGGGCATCAGGAGTTTAAAACACAATACTTCTTCTTTAAAGTACTGGTAGTACCTTGAGAGCATTGCATGGCAAAGACAATCAATGAGGCAATATTCACTCACTCACCTTCCCCACACTCAAAATACCTGAGAAATGCATACATTTCTCTCTCGGTCAACAAATAAAAAGAGATTTGTTAAAGTGTTTCTAGCAGACAAGAAATACTAATGCAAGGGTCGATTTTCTTCTCATTGCCAGGTTTTGATGTGAGGTAACAGCCAAAGCAGCTGAATCACTTTAAGTTTCTCTCTGAAATCTTGCACTGAGTTAAAAGCATGAGATAACACTTTATGTCCATTATCCAAGGAAAAACACTTACGACAAGAGGCAAACAGATGCCTACTGAGAGGAGAGGCAAAGATTTATGAATCTTGAGATGGATGACTAATCTTTTTAAGTGTCTAGCAGCTAACCTTGTACTAACAGAAGCAATTACGACCATTTTTTTTTCTGAGACCATGTGGAATACAGGTTTGAAATGAGTCATTCTATTCTCAATCACAGCTTCCTTCGAACAAAGATTGAAGCAACCCCCCCACCTCTCCAGTCTCTTCCACGTTCTTTATATTCAGGAGGAGGAAGACTGAAAGATGGAGAAGAAATGATCTAAACCTCTTAAAAGCAGCAGAAGAGGAGGAGAAGACACAAACTTTTGGCAAATCCATCCATCATCCGAGGAACATTTGAAAAAGGGAGGAGCAGAGGGCTCCTCAGATCAAAGTAGAAACACGCCTGAGACTTCCAGGGTTCAAACTCCCTAAGGAGTCCAAAATGGCAGAGTCATCTACTTTGCCTGAGAAAGACCTGCGAGGGGGGAAAAATTAAACCCATCTCGAGTCGCATTTTGGATTTCTCTTTTTTTTTAAAAAGCAACAACAACAACACAAATCTACTTACCAAATTCTTCTCGGCTGGCTGTAATCGGAGCCATGTTGTTTGCTGCGTGCGCTGTCCAAGGTTCTGAAGTCTCTCTCTCTCTCTCTCTCTCTCTCTCTCTCTCTCTCTCTCTCT
>JANHFO010001664.1:12175-27292 GCA_032468095.1 Pareas carinatus
ATAAAAAATAATTTTTAAACCTATAAAGGGCCTATATAATCTTTCATAAGTATTTATAAGAGCTAAAGAATGAAGGATTAGTATTCTAAATACCTACAGGCAGTCCTCAACTTACGACCAGAATTGAGCCCAAAATTTCTGTTGCTAAGCAAGACAGTTGCTAAGTGAGCTTTGCCCTATTTAATGACCTTCCTTGCCACGGTTGTTAAGTGAATCACTACAGTTGTGAAGTGAGGAACCCAGTTGCTAAATGAATCTAGCTTCCCCATTGACTTTGCTTGTCAGAAGGTTACAAGAGGTGATCCACATCCGAATTTTGATCACATGACTATGGAGATGCTACCGCGGTTCCAGGTCATTTTTTTCAATGCCATTGTAACTTTGAACAGTTGCTAAACAGATGGTTGTAAGTTGAGGCCTACCTGTATTTGAAGTAAGTTTAACTGATAGACCTTTTGTCTTTAGGTTATCTTCTGGTTTATTCAATCTGCTCTATATGTGACACTTATGGCTGAATTTCCAAAAATCATAGTAACTTTAATTCTTCAGCTCTTTCTTTTCAAGTATCATACTTTAGCCCGTTCGGTTTTCCTTTTGTATCATTATTGGTCTTTCCCTATAATCTTTTCATGGAGTAGACAATCCTAAACCACCTTTAAACAGTTTTAAAAAATGAACAAACGTATGGCCATGTATATGCATATGCATAGTATTTTGCTTCTTTACCTATGTTTATATTAATCACTTCCATTTTATTAATCATAGTAACCAGTAGCCACTTCGATTCCATTGTCCTGTGTAATAGCATAGATCAGTGTTTCTCAACTTTAAGACGTGTCGACTTCAACTCCCAAAATTCCCTAGCCAGCCATACTGGCTGGGAAATTCTGAGAGTTATTAGTCCACACATCTTAAAATTGCCCGAGTTGAGAAGCACCGGCATCGTCTATTGGAAAAATTGTGTGAGTTTTCTTTCGTACATTTTTATCGTGTTGGAAAAACCTTTCTCAGATTTTTCTTATCAAATTAGGGGTATCATATGCACCTCTATTCCTCCTTGAGATTCAGAAAACTTTGCATAGCAGAACGACTCCGGTGTCTATCCTGCACGCGTGTTTTTCTGATTGCCATTTTATGGAGCAATTGGCCTCTTTCTAGGATTTTTGCATTAAAGTTCATTATAGCTAGCATTTCCAATAACTGTCCAAAAATTGTAGAAGGAAGGCATTTGGAATTTTGGTTTGGGAATGCTTCTATTTTTTAATGTTGCTGCGGTGGATGACATCAAGAGGCAGATATCATAAAGACTGTAGCAGATGTCGTAAAATTAATATTGAATTAAGGATATTCAGGCCTAAGCAATGCAGGTTAAAATGCTAAAAAACGAAAAAGCATATATTTACAAAACTCCTTGACAACATTAACTGGCAGTGACACGGAGAAAAAAATATATGTATGCTGGTATACAGTTGTTGAGTAATCGCATTACTAGGTAATGCAATTACCTAGTACACTCCTAATAATTAATCTAAGATTTGTCTAAAGTTCACCAAATTGTGGGGGGTCTTTTTCATGCAATTTCAGCAATTGTTGATGTTTTGGGGAACCTCCTAGCTAAAATTTAATCGTTTTAAGTTAATAAGTTGGAATTGCCAGCTCTATTGAGATTCTCACATACTGAGCTGGACCTGCATTAACCTGTGATCTCAGGTATCTGCAACTATACTTTGGTGTTTAAAAAGAGCAGTAAGCCCAAACTGTTTATTTTAATCTGCTATTGACTATTCTAGTAAATTAGTAGTTGCTACTTGAGGATCAACGGATAGTCGTTGTCAGTTGAACAGGTCATTAATTTGTTGATTAACATTTTTTTTTATCTTGTCCCAGTTAAGAGACTTTGGGGACAGCGATCTCCTCTCATTAATATCAGAGCTATAGTTAACAACAAAAACCAATATAAAATCAACCGTGTCTTTTGTCAAGGTACAAAAGAACCATTTCTTCTTTGGGGATTTATTTATCCATTCGTTCATCTAGTTTACATGATTTATGTTGCTGCCTATCTCACAAACAAGCAATTTTAGGTGTACACTCTTATGATATACAGAACAACGAGTATTATTATTATTAAAAATGTAAAAACCTATAAAAACCCAAAGCTAAAAAAGAGAACAAAGTAATGGTATGCTTTTCCCATTAGGCACCACCAGTCATGGCCTATCCTGCTACAACGCCAACAGGAATGATGGGATATGGAATGGTCAGTGAAGTTTATATTTTAAGTCCTTTGAGGAGTGTTAATTTGTAGATTAACGCCCCTTCCAATATATTTAATGTGCTTGTTAGTGTATTTAAGGGAGACAACTGTTCTGTGACAAGATGCCACATACCCAACGAGCAACAGGAATCTTTTCTCAATTTTGGTTTTCCCCCCTGGTTTGTAATCTCAGTTTGCTAGGAAAGTCGCTCATGGTAAACTACTTTGAGCACATTATGGTGGAAAAGTGGGAGACAAATTGTAACCCTGAAGAAATAATAGACTCTTTTGCTTCCAGTCTTCTAATATCTTCCAGATGTACTCCAGAATTTGTACAGAAGTACAGTTACAATTAGAGTTAACTTAAAACAGATGGGGGATGTAAGAAACATTAACAATTAGACTCAACTATTAGAAATAAAATGGAAAAGGTGCTTTCTGAATAAGAATACTTTAAAATGATGCTAAAACAGGTGCTGCAAAAGAATTTTGTATGTATCCTTTGGGCTGGAGCTAAAAAAATATTTTTTTCACCTCTTTTGGGAAACACAAAGTAGATTCTTGCTGGTGACAGTTCCTAAAAATCAGGCATCTCCAAATTTGGCATGTTTAAGACTTGTGAACTTCAACTCCCAAATTTCTCGGGGTTGAAGTCCAGAAGTCTTAAAAGTTGCGAAGTTTGGAGACCCCTGTCTAAACAGACAGGGAGATTATAAAGCAAAATGACTACTTTGTGGTGGCTCTCACAGCTAACTCATACTACTATTTTCTAAATAAGATGATGGTTCAAAGCATACTCGTAACAGTGCCCTTTTCACCATTGTAATTTATTTAATTTCACAACACTAATTCTGTGCTATTCTGGATTTTTAGCCTTCTCAAATGGGAGGAGTGCCAGTAATGACGCAACCAACTTTAATATACAGCCAACCTGTCATGAGACCGCCAAATCCTTTTGGTCCTATATCAGGAGCACAGGTGGGTTTTAATCTGTACTCTGCTGCCCTGAAGGTACAACGAAGTCTTCTGTTGACAAAGATGAAGTCATTTGAATATTTTCAGTTGTTAGTTGCAAGCAGATCTATCTGGTTTGACATGTTTCTAGTTTCACATCTAAGACAGCTTTCCTTCTGAGCCAGATGGAATAGTCCAAATGGATCACAGGAAAGCTTATTATGTACTAGAAGATTTCAGAGGACCGGGATGACAGGGGCTCTGAAAAGCTCCTCCTAAAGCAGGTTTTGAAATTGCAATCAAATTATTGGGGAGGTTACAGTGAATCTGGAATAAGGAGGACAGAATAACGGCACCAATAGACCCCGAGTAATTCATAAATGATTTCATAATGAAATTTCTCTTCTGTCAGAGAAGTTGAACCTGAGGAGGTACCAGTACAGTGAATAGAATGAATAAAGGGTGTATTTTTTCTAAGGGACATATGAGAAGAAAAGCTATAAAGAAATGTGTCTCACTATCCAGGTGAAGTATAAAGTTTGTACTTCTGAGGCTTAAAGTATTAACCTGGTCTGGATGTTCACAGTGTGCTCTCATTGTTCTGATGTCATTGCACACTTTGGGTTTTTTAAATTTATCACAAAGGAAATGTTCCATTTTTATTCCTCCTTACCAATAGAATGAAAATGTTCTCCTTGGTCGCATACTTAAATCAAGATGGCATTGAATTCTGTGGCGTCTCTGTGTCCACCATCTTGCTTTCCTAAGCTTTCAGAAAACGCATGGAAGGTGGTGAAACCTGAGATTGACTTTATAATATCAAGATCCTGATGCACATTGGGAGGGCTTGTGTCTGTTTAGATCTTCATAAAGAACTGGATACTGTAGAGCTTTATAGGAGTGGTGTCCCACCTTAGGAGCGTCAAGGCTTGTGGACTTCAACTCCTAGACTTCCCCAGCCAGCATGGGGCATTGGCTGGCTGGGGAAGTCTAGGAGTTGAAGTCCGCAAGACTTGACGTTCCCAAGATTGGACACCACTGCTTTACAATATCAAACTACAACAAAACTGTTCTTAGGTTACACACAGACACAAAAAGATTTGAGACCAGCAGTGTTTTCACAGCTAGGACATTTTTGGGAGGGTTCGATCATGAGCTATTCCTTCCCCCTGTACCCCTGAATGGCAGAGCAGCAGAAGAATCTGTAACCTGCGCCCTCTCTGAAGGCTTGGATTGATCCTGGTTGTGTGCTTAAGAATGAGGAAATCAACTGTTGTTATTAGCAGCACACCCTTAGTGGAAGCATCCCCTGGGTTTGTCCTTGAATTAAATCATTTGGTTCCTCATTGCTCTTGGCTTGGGCTTTACCAACATCAGATTTATTAGAGTTTCTTGATGAGGGAACAAAGGCTTGTTGTGAAGGCCTATTTGTTGGCCGGGTGTCACCTCTACTTGGCTCGCCTTAAAAGTTTTGAAGGAGTCGCTCCTTTGAGGTCACCTGTTTGTGTTGGCAAGTCTAGTTAAGCTGCATGCACAGACGAACTTTCTGTGTTACGTGAACTAAATATATTAACCAGAGTAACTGGAGTGAATGAGTCTGGACGTTCACCATTTGCCATGGAACTGAAAAGGACTATTCATGGCATGTCCCTATTTCTTCCTCCACATTAAACCCCCACATAGTTTGCTCATTCTGTTCTCTTCCATATCCACCTGCTTCTCTCCAGACACACAGTGCTGTCCCTATTGTTGTGTGGTAATCCTGAAACACAAGTTTTTGCATTTAAGGGCTCTTGCAAGAGGCTATAAATGTAGCTGGTTTTAGTAATTGCTGTTCTCAGAGCTTCACCCAGGGCACAATAGAAAATATCCCAGTGATCACTCAGGGGCCAAGAGCAAAAAACCCAGATGCTTTAATCTAAAAAGCTCTTACAACAAAGTTCAGATACTGTAAAATTAGCCACTCAGATCCCCTATTTGAAACATCCCCAAGGTTTAACTTCTAATGACTCTTTTGACCCAGCAGGCCAACAACTTTCTTGCCAACTGTTTCCTGGTCTTGCAGGTGGAAAACACCTGCATTGTATTTTGACAAATGATATGAAATGAAACGTTTATTGTCATAGTACAACGCGTGTACAATGAGATGGGCTGAGTCTCCCTTCATGCACCCATCCTCGGCAACACATGCAAACAGCTCACCATGAAAGACAAAGACAAAGAATCCACAGTCCAGTGATCCTAGCAGGGCCGGATCTAGATGAAAAGAGGCCCTAGGCTATTCCACTTATGCGGCCCTTTCGCCTCCCATTTTTAAGTTTGTAAATTACACGAGAGATAATAAAATATATCATTGAGGCCCTAGGCTGAAGCCTAGTTAGCCTATAGGAAAATCCGTCCCTGGATCCTAGTAACAAAACACCCTATTTCCCATGTGAACCGGCGCCGGCCCCACAAGTCAACCGCCCCACGTTGTTATAATAATATTTTTCATTCAGGAGTCCGACAGCCCACGAATAAAACTGTTCGTCAGCCTGGTTGTGCGGCTGCCTGTGCTTCTATGTCTCCTGCCCGATGGTAAAGACTTGTCTCCTCTCGGTCCCTTTGCTTCCAACATCAGCTGTCACAGCAAGGACCACTTGTGAATTATTGATGAACCTCCTAAGAGCACCCCTTTGTCCTCAGGCTAAGGAAATCTAGGTTAGGAGGAAGAGGGAAAGAGAGGAAAGAAACTGAGCAGAGCATGTAGCAAACAGACTAGCCTATAGGAAATGCACAAGGACGTTGTGTCAATTACTGAAGTTCAAGCACGTAATTTTGGATAATATAAGCTTATTCGTTTATCAAATGTCTAAGGCTGCCCAACTCCCTAAAGACTCTGGGTGGTGTAAAATGCTAAAAACATTATCGGCAAGAGAAAAGAGCAATAACCCTCCAGACCGGAGTTCCCCAAGGTATTTCCAGGAGAATGGATTTCAATTCCCAGAATTCCAAAGCCAGCATGACCCTTGGTGAGAATTCTGGAGGCTGAAGTCCACAAGACTCCTGGAAATCCCCAAGGTTGTTCCAGACAGTAAGAAAACTTCTTACTTTCTGCCAAAATAGGTCATCTGCATTCCCTACCCCGGGCCGTGAGATCAGAGCCAGGTTCTCATGGCTGACTTCAAACCAGGTTGGGGTGCGTTGACGTGCTTTCGTTTCCTTTGAGCATTTCCCTCACCTGAGGGAGATGTCGGGATGAAAGAAACTTCATGCACGCACGCATTCATGGTATCAAAGGCAAAGGAGCAGACGCGTTTAATTTTATTTCAATCTGCTGATGAAGTTGATATCCTGTGCTGGAACCAGTACATGGAAGGAATTAAAGTCCTGCGGGAACAGCCGCGTTGAGCTTGGATCAGAGTGATATTTTTGGCATTTGTGGGAATTTGACCGAGTGCTTTTAATAGAATTTTTGCTCTCCACCTTCCCACATTCAGTTACTGAACGATTACGTATATGTATGATATTTACTTTAAACAAATGCCAGTACGAGGCTGCTGTTTGTAAGACGGTTTCCATGAGTAGGAAGAATCAACTAGGTTTAAGTGTCCTGGTACCACTTGTAGATTATATTCTAAACATAACTAGTCTATTTTTAGCAGGAAGCAAATTCTGTCGTGACAGTTGACATGGAGCAGAAAGCCACTTTCATACACTGAAAATATCTATTTACTTACAGGTCAAAACAGGATTTAAACACACTGGGAATTGTCTTAAAAAGGCCCCAGAACAATACGGGAGAAAAATTCCTTTTCCTTAACATAAAGCATGCATGTTACTTTGAGAAAAACAGAGTTTATCGTAGAATAACAGGCTTGGAAGGGACCTTAGGAGGTCTTCTAGTCGAACCTCAGTTGGACTAGAGTCCAGTTATGTTGTCTGTAGTAGACTAACATTGGAACTGCCTCAGAACATATCTGAGTAAGCATCACGTAGGTTTAGGCATGTAGAAGGGCCAAATCTAATTTACAACCAGGACATTTGCTTAACGGCTACCACAACAACAACAAAAGGTCGTAAAATTGGATAGATCATGTTGGCGAAGTGGTGAGAACGCAGTATTGCAGGCTGACTCTGCCCACAGCCAGGAGTTCGATTCTGACCAGCTCGAGGTTGCCTCAGCCTTCCCTCCGTCCCAGGTCAGTAAAATGAGGACCCAGATTGTTGGGGGCAAGACGCTGACTCGGTAAACTGCTTAGAGAAGGCTGTAAAGCACTGTGAAGATGTATATAAGTCTCAAGTGCTATTGCTAGGTCACGTGGGTGACTCGATTTATGACCATCAGGACTTACTCCCATAATCAGATGGCTCCGTTACAGTCCTAACTCGGAGACTGCCTGCAAGGCAGCTCTACCCAGCTTGCAGTCTTTGATTCCCAGAAGGAATCCCAAGTTGTATTTCTTGGCAATGAAACCTGTCCGCTGCAGCCCATTCTGTCCGCCAGCAGATCTCTCGAGCCGATTTGTTCCTTTTAACGCGACTCGCCAAATGCTCAGCCTGGAAACCATCCAAAGGAGAAGGAGGCACTCTGCCATTTTGCTATAATTCCTGCTCTGTTTTAAAAAAACAAAAAAACCCTACTTCTTTCCTTCCAGAATTGAATATCTGTTCTCTTTTTTTAACTCTCCGTTCCCTGGACGAACACACGTAGGCCGAATAGTTTAGGCTACGGTTTTAAGGTGGGGGGTGATTATTGTTAAAAGGTCTTTCGTTGGTACGCTCTCGCTCTCTCTCTGCCCCGTGGCCCATCGGGGGTGAAGAATTCTCAACATAAAACCCCAAAATGCACCTAGAGTTTTAGTCACCACATTACAAAAAAGATGTTGAGACTTTGAAGGGGGAAAGGGCAGAGAAGAGCAGCTAAGACGATGAAGGGCCTGGAGACAAAGACATATGAGGAACGGCTGCAGGAATTTGGGTGTGTCTAGTTGAATGAAAAGAAGGACCCGGGGTGACAGGATAGCAGTCTTCCAATATCTCAGGGGGCTGCCCCAAAGAAGAGAGGGAGTCAGGCTATTCTCCAAAGCACCTGAAGGCGGAACAAGAAGCGACGGATGGAAACTAATCGTGGGGAGAAGCAAACCCAGAACTAAGGAGAAACTTCCTAACTGGGAGAACAATGAACTAACAATATGGCTTGCCTTCAGAAGTTGCGGGTGCTTCATCCCTGGAGGTTTTAAAAGAAAGACTGGACAGCCAACCTGTCTGAAATTGTATAGGGTCTCCTGCTTGAGCAGGGGGCTGGACTAGAAGACCTCCAAGGTCCCTTCCCGCTCTCTTCTGACTGAAAAAAGCAAAGCTTGAAGTACCGACAGCCCTCAATCTAGGACCACAACCAAGTCCAGAACATCTGTTGTTAAAGCAAGACATTTGCTAAGTGAGCTTTGCTCTGTTTTACGACATTTCCTTGCCACAGTTGTCAGGCAAATGACTGCAGTGGTTAGGTGGCTAAGCAGATCTGACTTCCCCTTTGACTCTGCTTGTCAGAAGGCTGCCGGTGACCCCGGGACACTGCAACCGTCATAAATATGAGTCATTTCAATCACGTGACCATGGGGAATGCCGCGGAAGGTTCGAAGGGTGAAAAATGGTCCTGGGTCAACTTTTTTTCAGTGTCGTCGTAACTTCGAAAGGTCACTAAACGAACTCTGGCAAGTCGAGGGACTACCTGTGGTTAAATTGTCACAGATTTGATGGAAAGAATACCAAGGCATGCGATGCTTTATTGCTAACGCCATTGCATTCCTGGCCTCCGTCTTGAGAGTGGATTTAATGTGGAGGACAATAGATATTGGTCCATAGCCCGACTCACCTCAACCCTCTTATTGCTGGCACAAACATCTGCTGTACAAGTACCTTGTCCACGTACAGGTGGTCCTCGACTTACAACTGTTCTTTTAGTGACCGAAGTTAGAACGGCACTGAAAAATGTGACTTAGGACCGTTTTTCACACTTGCCACCGCTGTAGAATCCCCATACTTGTGTGATCAAAATTCAGATGCTTGGCAAATGACTCGTACTTATGACCGTTCCGGTGCCACAAGGGCACGCGATCCCCTTTTGCGACTTTCTGACAGGCAATGTCAGAAGCCAGATTCACTGCAAGTAACTTATCAACTGCGGTGATTCACTTAACAGCGGTGGCAGGAAAGGTCGTAAAATGGGGCACAAACGCACTTAGCCAATGTCTCTTTTAACAACAGAAATGTTGGGCGCAGTTGTGGCCATAGGTTGAGGGCTGCCTGTGTAAGTAAAGGTTGAGGCCTGAATGTCGGAGGCGGCTTTGAAATCTCGCGCCCTATTAGGAGAGTTGAGGTAATTAGCCTTATTGAGATAATTAGCCAGACCGCTACAGGTTAGTCCTCGACTTGCGACCAGAATGGAGCCCAAAATTTCCATTGCCAAGTGAGTCTTTGTTAAATGGAGTTTGGCCCAATTGTACGACCTTCCTTGCCACCGCTGTTAAGCGAGCCACTGCAGTTCTTAAGCGAATCCGGCTTCCTTCGCAACTTTGCTGGACAGGAGGTTCCCAAAGTTGATCACAAAGAACCGGGACCATCGTAACTGTGACCTGGTGGCCAAGCGACTGAATTCCGATCACATGACCACGGGGAGGATGTGACTGGTTCGTGTGAAAACTGATCCTGAATCGCTTTTTCCAAGGCCGTTATAGAACTTTGAATGGTCGCTAAGCGAATGGTTATAAGTCAAGGACCACCTGTAACCTGCCAAGATGCCAACATATTCTGCTAGCCGCATCCAGATACTGTATTCCCTGTTTTAAGGTAACGGTTCCCCCCTGGCACATGCGTGCTAGTCGCAGCCGACTCTAGGGGGCGGTGTGCTCATCTCCGCTTCAAAGCCGAAGAGCCGGCGCTGTCCGAAGAAGTCTTCATGGTCATGAGACCTGCAGGACTAAACACCTGAGGCGCATCTGGCATTTTTTACATGCTTTCAAACTGCTAGGGTGGCAGAAGCTGAGGCAAGTCACGGGGGCTCACTCGGGATTCGAACTGCCGACAAGCCCAGCCTCCTTATCCACCGAGCCACCGCGTCCCAGTTTCTGGGGGAATCTTCATTTTGATATCTGCCATACCGTTGGATCAGAGATGAACTTCTCATGTCATGATTATTATTCTTTTTTTCCCTCCCGCCTTTTATCCAATTCACCTCAGCTGTAACTACCTTTTCTCCCAGCTGCCTTCTCCCTCATTACATTTCCTGCTTTTTCCTGGTGCTGTCATTGAGGCCTTCTCTCTCTCTTTCTCTCTCCCTCTCCCTCTCTGCCATCTTCTCTCCCAGCTGTCTGCCGCCTCCAGCCCATCCACTCAGAGTCCACACAGACCTCCAGGAAAGGACCCCTATGCAGAGGTCTCCCTCCAGGATTTCTTGTAGGACCACTTAGGTATTGCATGTTCACTTGGGCGAGGGGGCGGGGGCCGACCTTGGCCGCTTGGAGGCTGCTTCCCGGGAGCAAACGCTTCGCCGTAACCCTTCTTACCACGCTAAACGTTTGTTCCCGCCAGGGAGGCCTCTGCAAAAATGACACGTTTGAAGATCTGCCCAGAGATTGCAAAGGGCTGGATTCATTCTAGCTTACAGACACTTGTCGTTCTCCCAAGTATTAAATCTTTTTTCCTAGCTTTATTGTGTTCCCAGAACATTTTTTTTGCTCTCCTATCCCCTTTTTGGATTTGGTTCACTTTGCATTAGAATTTAGATCTAAAACCTCTCCACCATAGCCTTCGAAAAGAAAGTTGCTACTTTGAGACATGCGCAGTCTGTGTTGTGGTTGCCATGATGCCATCTCCTTTACCGTTGACTCCGTCGTCCCCACTAGCGCTGCGTTGAGTTCACCCATTTGTGCCTGTGATTCCATCTCTCCATCTTCTGCACCTCTCGAAATTGTCACCTGTATTTTAAGTTCCTTATTGGACCGAAGGGTGGCATATATAAAACATTGGCCGTGGCTAGGCCACACCCTCCACCTCTGTTGAAATGAAACCAGTTGTACATTGGTGTGACGTAAGGCTGTTCTTTCCAGTAATTTATCCATCATCGTAGAGCGATGTTGATTGCAGTAGAGACACTTTCCTTTCGGTTTTAAACACGTGGATAGTAAAATAAGAAATCAAAACAGAGTTGTGTGCTGACATTGACAAGGTGATCTGTGAGATCCTTGGTGCTCTCCAAGCTTGGTTGTTTTCTTGCAGATGTTTCATCAGCCAACTAGGCGACATCGTCAGGGCGGCACTGATGGCTAATGAAACATCTGCCTCAAGAAAACAGCCAAGCTCAGAGAGCATCAATGGACTTCCCAGTGCAAGTCTGAGCTACAGTTATCCTCTTTTATCGTCACGCTCATCTTGATTTCGTCTTATTTCCTCAGATCCAGTTTATGTAATCATGTCGGACGGAGCGGAGTGAGAAAAGTCCCGGGAAGACAACATGCTCGAGGACCAGCCCCCTTTTTTGCAGCTCAGTCCAAACGGAAGCCTCTCCAGCAGAACAGACTCAAATCATGCCAAGAGCCCACGACAGCGGTGGGTCTCTCCGCCAACCTAAGGACATCTCAGCACCCTGCAGCGTGGTATAAAGCCAAGAATTGCCACAAATTTGGTGTGTGGGATCTTTTTTTCTATTTCCCCTGCCCACCCGTGGTAACTCAACCTGTTAGTAACTCCCGCCCCCTGTTTTATAACTTTGATTGGCGACCTATAAAAGAAGCCAGCTATTCCGCTAAGTGTTCTTGGAAGGAAAAGACGGATACCCTTTTTCCCTGCTTCACTCCAGTGATTTTTTCTCTAGAGGATCAAATCCTAACTCTTTCATTCTACGGCTTCCTCTCTCCGTTCATCGCCAACGTTAGAACTCTATGCCGAAAAGTTTAACTTTAAAAGGAGGGTCGGGGAAAACAACCACAGCATCAACAACCACCACCACCCACCGGATTATATATTCCGTTCTCATAGACATTCCTTTATGTATTATGGTTTGTATTTATTTATGATTACCCGTTTCAATCACACAATGTATCGCAAAGCCTCCGCCGCGGAGAAATGAGCGCCGATGTATGCTGCGGGTCTCCCGTTCGGAGTTCGTTTCCTTGATTATTATTATTTTTTTAAAATCCACCCCGAACAATTTTGAGGACAATTCTTCACCCACACTCCGCCGTGCAGAATATTGGGCACGTTCCGGGTCTGAAAAATACCCCTTGTTGAAACACACACACACACACACGCACCTCCCAGGAATTAGCGCGACCGACAAAGTTGCCAGTTCCGCTAAAGATTTGGAAAGGGGAGGGAGGGGAAACAGCTGACTGGTGGGGAGCATGGAGTTTTTGTCGACCAGCCCTCCTCCTCGGTGCTCCGAGAAAGCTTTTCCTTGCTTTGTGCTTGGCATACCATTTAATCTTACACTCGACATAACCGCCTTTCCCAAAATGAATGTGAGGAATTGCTTTCACTTTCAAAGACTTTCCTCCTCCGTACAAAAGACGAAAAACAAAACAAGCAAGGAACCTACGGTGTTATTACGTGGGGGAGGCGAAAAGAGAGAGAGGGAGAGACTTCTTTTCTGCATTTGAATCATGTACCAAGAAAGAGAATTTTTAAAAAAAATATCGGAAGGGAAGTCGCGTCTTTGCTATGGGCAACCCCCACCATGAAGTTCTCCAGGGGAAGCCCCGTCGAACCTTGTTCGGGACGGCTTCCTGGTGCCCTGGGTTCTCGGCGCATAGGAATCCTTTTTGTTCTTTGGCGAATTTGAACACAGCACTGTGGATCGGTGCTCTCTGTAAATACATCCTATCGGTTTAGGTGGCATTTGGGGCCTTAAGGAGGATAGTCTAGGGCATGAAAGCAATTCTGTACATGAATTAAGCATATTTGCTGCATTGTCTCTGCAGATTCTATTTTTGTTTAAAATGTTAAAAACGTATGTTAGCAAAAAAGGTGGATTTTCAAATAAAATGCAGCTTCCACAAAACCTTTTGAGTTGCGGCATGAATCTGCGGCGGTGTGAAATTTATTTCGGGAAGAGCGCTGGGTAAAAATAGCAACTTTGAATACTGTACAGGTTCAGTAAGAGAGAAGAGAAATGCTCAACATCCGCTACAGGCGGTGCTGTTTGGTTTTTGAACGGAGGTCTTCATATATAGCTCTAAACTATTGCAAAGCTATGCTCTACCTGTGTCGGAAGTGCCAAAGCGCTTCCATGGTGAAAGAATCAACCAGCGACTTCACCAGTGCCCAGTTGGGGGCTCCTTTCATGCCCCCCTTAAGTTGTCCACCAAAATGGTACCCAGCTACAAGGGCAATTTGGGGGGAAAAACTCGCATTTGGTTATCAATGACAGACACTTGCAGATAAAGAACTTTTTATTATACACATTAGAAAACTACATGACATGACTTGTCGACATCCCCATCCCAAGTGGAGGCACTTCTCCTAACGTCTTGCAAGGTTTGAAATTCCTTCTGCAAAGAAATCTCCCTCGGTGCCAAATCTGGGCTATAAGGGAGATGATCAAAAACATCCTTCAAGGGTTCTTGGGTGCATCTAGCGGTGGGCAGGCGAGCATCGTGAACCAACAAAACACTGGAAGTCGGCATGCCACGACTCTTGCGGCGCACCGCTTCAACGATGACAATGTGTTTCACGATATTGTTTCAGGGTGGCTTCAATCCCGGGAGGGAGATTTCTTTGCAGGAGGAATTTCAAACCTTGCAAGACGTTACGAAAAGCGCCTCTATTTGAATGGTGATTATGTTGAAAAGTCACATAGTTTTCTAAGGTGTATAATAAAAGTTCTGTATCTGTGAGTGTCCTTGATAACCAAACAGGTCTATTTCCGAACTGCCCTCGTATCTACACAGGGTCACCTGCCTTTGAATGGCTGGGTTGGCAAGAGCTGGAGCCGGCGACAGGAGCTCACCCCGCCACGCGGCAACAACCAGATCTCAAACGCGACCCTGCCGATGGTCAGCCCGGCATCCTAACCTCATAAACTACCGTGCTCCTACTTAAAGACGGCTAACCTTTCAGAACGACCCCAAGTCGTCGTGTCTAAATAAAGCACTGACTTTAAGGAGCGGCTGTTTCGAGTTGTATACGTTTGGAACACTTCGATTTGTGCCATTTTGGGGGATTTTTTTAGAAACAGAATCCGGAATGCCTCCGGGTGGTAGAGGAGTTAAACTTCCAAGCGTCCTCAGTCAGCAGCGCAGCGAGGAATGCCGGGAACTCTGATTCAGAAAGTGTGGGTGAGCATAGGTTTCTCTCTGCTCCCTCCACTCTCTTCCCTGTTGAATTTTGACGGAAGTGGGAATTGAGTGCAGCACGTACCGCTTCAGAATGCCTCTCTAGGAGAGCTCAAGACTCGGTCCTTGTTCTAGATCTCTGATCTTCCCAAAAGGTGACCTCTCTTGCGTAGAACGCTCGACGAGGTATGATTCCACTCTTCCCCTCCACCCATTGCATTTCCTTTTTTGTAGGGTATCCACAGAAACGGCAGCTTTCTTTATGGACGAAGCCTATTGATACGGTCACTTTGGGTTACAGATACTCCTTTCTAGCAAGGAGGAGAGAGAGACCCCAGTCGTCTTGTTCAAGGAGACGGATGGGGTTTTTTTTAACAGCAGAAACGGAAAGCACCCAGAATACAGGAATTTAATTTGGAAGGCCAAAACAGCAGGATGCAATCCATGGACTCTTCATAGACTTTACTACTATTGTTATTTCAAAAAGAAGGAGATTCCTATCGTAGTGTTCTGCTTCAAACGAGCTATAAACCGTGGCAAGCATTGGGCCATTTCTCCAGTCTTGTGCACACTGAAACTTAAGGGGAAGGTAGAGTT
>JANHFO010001664.1:37524-48425 GCA_032468095.1 Pareas carinatus
GCCATTGCGTCCTCCTTAGAGCTAAGAGAGAGGGACCTGTCCAAAGTCACTAATCTGGCTTTGTGCCTAAAGCAGTACTAGAACTCATGGTGTCCTGGTTTTTAGCCTGGTGCCTTAACCACTAGATCAAACTGGCTGTCCATGTGCCAATTGACCATGTTTTACAAGCATGCCGTGAGAAACAAAAACTACTACTTAAAATATGGCTGGGTTTCCTATATATATATTTTTAAAAATTCTCTAACCTTAGTCTGATATTGTTTCTCCTCGATCTGAGGCCTAGCCTTAGTATGCCGCAAAATCGGACAAATGGACCTGGATCGTATTGAAGAAGCCACACGTGGGATTGTTCACCTGTGTTTGGAAAACTAGCAAAATAAATAGTTGCTGGGGCTGTTTTCTATAATGTCGCTGGGTGCGCGCTTTATTAAAACCACCGCTTTAAAATGGTTTCCCTCTTTACTATATAACATACAGAAATAATTCTGATTTTACTATTCCTATAGAATATGGTTTTGATTGTAAGCCATATGCTTTTTCACCCTCAAAAAAAAATCAACAAGTATGTTAGCATCAGTTCTTTTCCAGATTATTATAATGCTGTCCTTAATTGCATGTTGTTGGTCTAAACTAGGAATCTCTGAACCTGGTCACTTTAAGACTTGGGGACTTCAGCTCCCAGAATTCCTGAGCCAGCATGGCTGGCTCGGGAATTCTGGGAGTTGAAGTCCATAAGTTTTGAAGTGGTCAAGTTTGGAGACTCCCAGTCTAAACCTCTAAGCAATGCTTATAACCTTTTCTTTGTATTTGTGTCTGTCTGTCTGTCTGTCTGTGTGTGTATGTGTCTGTGTCTTGTTTTGCAGTCACTCATCCGCCTTCCGTAGAAAACCAACCCAGAGTAAATGTATTGAACTACAACAGAACAGAAGCACCAGAACAATTTTCAGTAGAATTTAGGCAGATGGGAAAAATGCCCGTACCGAAAGCCAGGAAGAATGTCCACAAGACCTCCGATGTCAGCTTGCAGAGTAAGGAATCCTTACCCAAAGCACCTAAAAGGATCAAGCAAGTCAATAGCCAAGGAAAGGCACCCAAGAGCATCCTCAAGCGAAGCTCGAGCTCCAGTTCCACGGACTCTGAAGTGTTGCGCCTTAGTCAAACCTTGGAACCAACGAACAAAGGTGGGTTGCCAGCCTCCACCATCCTTGAAGATGTTGCGGAGAAGAGCTCTTCCCCAGGAGAAGACTATTCTCAAAACTCATTGGAAAGACTAAAGCAGGTCAGGTTCTCTTCCAGTGTAAATAAGAACGAACGTCCACCGAAACCTGAGTTGCGTGAGGGCAAGGAACTCGGGGAGTTCAATTTGTTAGACGCCAACTCCGTTAAGGCTAATGAGAATGAAGTCAATTATTTAGAGGCGCGTCGAGACAGCCCATATTTTCCAGCAAAGCCAGCACGGTCCTGTTCACCAGCTTTAGATGGCAACGTGAATGATGGACAAGTATCTCGAGAAGGAGAAATGCCCTCAGGTTCCCACAGCTTTAATGACTCGGATCTGCCATCGTTGGTGAAAAGTCCTCCCACAGAAGCTGTACACCCAGGAGAACCATCTCGAAAGTTGGTTCCCAGCACCGTGGACAATGAAACTGTCCCGGTTGAGTCTCAGTCCAAAACTAAGCAGCTGAATCCTGAGCCATGTGACACCACACAACGCAGCACTGGTAAGAAATACAGCGAAGCCAAATAAGGTAGCATCTAGTCAAATTGCCACTCTTGTTTCATCCTATCTTCAGTCTTCTTTTTAAGGGGTGTGCTAGTACAGGTAGCCCTCGACTTACAACCATTTGTTTAGTGGCCGTTCAAAGTTGCAACGGCACTGAAAAAAGTGACTCATGAACATTTTCCACACGCCATCCCCATGTCGCATGATCAGAATTCAGAGGCTTGGCAACTGACATGTTTATGATGATGGCGGTGTCATGGGATCATGGGATCACCTTTTGTGACCTCCTGACCAGCAAAGTCACTGGGAAAGCCGGATTATTTTAACAGTTATGTTATTAACTTAACAACTGCAGCGATTCACTTAACTGTGGCAAAAAAGTTTATAAAATGGTGCAAAATTCACTTGCCTGTCTTGCTTACAAATGCAAATTTGCATTGGTAAGCAAGACAAGGGCTATGGGTACTTTTAATATCTTTGCCTCTTTGTTAATTTCCCATCACCATATTGCAGTCTACTTGCTAATTATTTTATTCAGGATGCATTAAACAATGACGGAAATAGCAGCACCACTATCAAACAGAATTAGAACTAGCAAGTTATTTTACATAAAGAGACTAAGTAATAAGACTTGGAGAAGGATTTCGCTGTGTTTGTTGAGATGCACATGCTATGTTTACAGAATCTGAACTTGAAGAGAAAAATCCTTCTTTATTCTAATTGTGTGTCTTGTTTCCTCAGTTTTGACAAACTGTTGTTTGTTGTTTAGTGTGGACAAACTGGCTTGTCTCCACAGCTAGTGGACAAACTGTCAGGTACAAGTAATCAGGAACAGAAGTTGAGTTCAAAGTACTTCAAGCTTATTACATACTTCCCTGTACATAAGAATGATCTACTAACTGTCAAGGCAAATTGGCGCTAGATAAGAGCCAATGGAATTCACAGGGGGCTGGACTTAGGTCTGTTGTGGCTGCATAGTGACTCCAAACTGATGACACATTTGACCCCACCTTCGGGACTGTGGCCGGTCCTCTCCGACATAAACTGATCTAATTGCGACCCTTCCAAGAGAATCAAGCAGCCAGTTTGTGTTTTTCCATTTTTTGTATCAGGAAATTTCAACTTAAAATTTGACCAGGCATTTTAAATCTAAAATTCGAAGGAATTGGGTATGTTTACTATGAAATGAGAAGGCTAATGGGAAACAAGATAGCAGTTTTCAAAGCTTAAAAGGCTGTCACAAGAAGTGAGTATCGGTTTAATCTCCGGAGTCCTTGAGAGTAGGTCAAGAATCAATAGGTGGTAGCTTTATATAAAGAGACCCAAACTTGAAGTAAGAAGGAATTTCTTGATTGTAAGAGCTACAAATCAATGGAGAAGCTTGTCTTCTGGAAGCATAGAGGCTTCACTGTTGGAGGTTTTCCTGCGAAAGCTGGATAGCTATTTGGTCTAGAGGTTAAGGCACCAGGCTGAAAAGTGGAAGACCATGAGTTCAAGTCCTGCCTTAGCCACGAATGCCATCTGCTATCTGGGTGACCAGGAGACAGTGAGTTCCAGTTCCACCTTAGTCATGAAGGCCAACTGGGTGTCAAGAGCGCTTCTACATTAGGCTGCTAACCAGATGGAATAAACAATCCAAAACGAACGTTGGTTCTTAAAGGCTATTTATTTTCTAGGGAACAGGCTCTATAGGAAGTGTAACCATTTTCAGGTCCTTGTTCCGTCTAAGAGTCTCTGGGCGGATCTTTCCCACGCCACACTCAGGTCTCCTCCTCCTCGTCACATCATGCGCTCGGCCTCAAAGATAAGAAGCCAGGTGCGAGGCGATGCTCAACTCCCCCCTGTCTGCCTCCATGGCAACTCAGAGAAGATCTGGGAGTTGACACTGGGTGACCTTGAGCCAGTCACACACACACTCAGGCCAATACACCTCACAGGGTTGTTGTTGTGGGGTAAAGAGGAGGAGGAGGAAGGTGTGTTGCGGCCTTGAGTTATTTGTAAAAATAATAAAGGTGGGAAATGAAATGAAAAATAAAATAAAATAAAATATAAAATGGCTCCCTCTTCTGGGTAGAGAATTTGAGTCACTTCAAACTGCATGATTTTACGATTCTTCTACGAAATACACTAATACAGAGGGACTCTGGGAGTTGAAGTCCACAAGTCATAAAAGGGCCACAGTTCCCCACCCGTGGTATATAGTTAGGCTGATCTAGGCAGCTTGAAGTCAACTGAAACCGTTAATTTGATAGGCTACCATATATATATTTTCCCCCCTTGTTTCTCAAGAAACATTGGCTGTGTCTCCCGTAGGCCAAGAATTGCGTCTGGCTGAGGCGGAAGGAGCCGGGTTGCCCAAAACTGGCTGTGCAGACCTCAAACAAGGTAAGCCTGCTCTTGTTGAGGGTCGCAGTGTTGACAAACACGCTGCTGAAAATTTGAAGGCCGCGGATGAATCCATATCCAAAGTGCTAGACTGGTTCAAAAGAAGTTCCGGTACAGCTGACAAAGAAACGGTTTTGATATCACCTCAGGAGGGGCCGTTTGCCGAAGAGATGGACCCCTCAAAGTCAGCGGAGTTGTCTGCAACTGGAGAAGATAAGGGTTCAAGTACGGAGCTGTTAAATCTGGAATCGACTCTGACTCAAACAGAAGAGTCCGCGAGCAAAGACTCAAGGCTCCGTGATATCCTGAAGCAATCCAGGCAATTGTCGTTTCCAGAAAACGCAAGTCTAGCTTACGGGGTTTTAGGAGACCAAGTTCCCTCTAACCAGAGCAAAGAAAAGGAGGATGCAGCTTCTCGCAATATTCACGTCGCTAAGAGAGCCCATTTCCAGACCGCCGATCAGAGCGAGGGCAAAATGGATGAAAGCAACGTAAAAGACATAGGTGAAGAAGATGCTTTTGAAGGTAACCGATACGTGGATTTGAAGAACTCTGACGCCTCTTTCGGAAGTGGAATGAAAAGAGAAACCAGTTCACGGGTCTACACTGATGGAGAGAGAGATGTTAAATCTTTCCTGGAAGAAGAAAACGTTGAGCTGAAGTTTGGAGAAACGCCAAAGGATTCTAAAGGAGAGGACTGTAATTTTCTAGACACGGAAAGTACGCCCCATAGCGACACTAAAAGTAACCTGGTCCTGCAACAACGTGAGCTAACACAACCGTCAATGACAGGAGATCAGAAAAGTGTCAAGGATATGAAGGCTTTCTGGGAAGGTGAGAAGGTGACTCCAGAGCTCAGAAATACGGACGTTCTTACAAATGAAAATATGTCTAACTCTACAGAGGAATACAGTAGGATAAAACCAGTGAGTGGATCTTCTGGATATGTAACAAGTGAATCTGACAACGAGCAAAGTAAATATAATTTAGTGACCTTCAGAAAAGTCGAGCTAAGTGAGGAAGACTCTGAAATGGAAGGTGATCATGTTAGGTTTTCAGGAATGAGTGGGCCCACCCACAGGGATCCATCTGCAGGAAGCCAAGGTATTACTCTATCTAAAAAAATACTTTCCGGCGACCAGAAAAATAATAACGTTGCGGGGTTGTCGAGTGAGCGCAATTTGCAGCCGAGACACAAAGCCGTGGCATCTTCTAAAGAAGGTGACAAGCCAGAAGGGACTATTCCACCTGCTCTTCAGCCGAAGTCTCCTTTTAAGATTAATTCATTGAAAGGAAAAATGGACGAAGAATCCAGGTCTCAGATGCTCAATCCTTCCCAGTTCCAGAGCTTGAGAAATTTTTGGGATATGGGGACTAAAAAGAGCAAGGCGGATGAGGCCACCCCACAGAGGCGTAAGGGTAGCCCCGGGAGTCACGTGAAAGAGTTACAAGAAACAGTGGAAGGTAGCCAGGCCATTTTGGATGACGAGAGATCTGGTTTTCCTCCTCAAGAAGAGGACATGGAAAAAAAACCTGCTAAGATTTCGCACCAAAGTCCTTTAGTGGAACTCGTGCTTTCCCCATCAACAACTACAGTACCCATGCGTTTAGAGTATGTCCCCAAAAGGGGCAGTGACTCCTCTCCAGTGCTTCCAGGAAAGGAACACGAAGGAATACAAATTGTTTCACCAGGAGTCCAGCATAATCTTGTTGGCCGTGGTTTCCAACCAGCAACGTTGGTCGAAGAGTTACAGGACTCCTTTTGCTCACCAATCCACGAAAAAGGGATTCCATGGGTAGAGTTCGTAGCCAAGGATCGGGTGGCTCCCAACGACCAGATTCCAGAATCTAGTTTTGCCTCTTCGGACACCAACGAAAAAGCTGGACTTAAAGCAAGCGAGGTTGTCGAGGTTGTAAGTAGGACTTCGGTCCCACCCAAAGCTGCTTCTGCGGATGCTTTCAATACGAGTTTGGAGAAGTTGCTTAAGGAAACTTCTGATCTACAGGCCTCCCTCAGGCATCATAGAATAACGGATGTCTCTGAACCAGCAGGCCCTACGTCCGGGAAAAGGGATTTTTTTAACAAGGTGGTGGAGCGCAGCCAGCATTCGTATCCAAGCGACCCAAAAGAGAATCGAGTGGGATCTCAAACAGAAGGAACCATTGAAAAACATAACTTACTCCAAACTCAGCCTGTGGAGTTCACAACCAGCGCGGGAAGTTGGCCCAGATCGTTGGAAGAATTAAAACCTGTGCCTATGAAAGTCTCCAACAAAGAGGATGGGAAGATGTATTTCCGTGACAGTCCTGCTCGGGAGAAAAACCTGCACATCCCATCGGTAGAGCTGACACAACCTGATCCCTTTGGCGCAGTTCAGAATAGAACAGACTTTCCCGAAGAAGACGTCTTTGAGATGGTATCCCAAAGTAACGCCCCACCCAACAGAGAATGCAGCGATTTGAACGCCAAACTTCTCAGTTTGCTGAAAGAATCCGCTACGTGGCTCAGTACTAAAGATATTTTGGAAACACCGTTTGACGGCGTTCCGGAAGAGAATCAACAAAAGTCCTATCAACAAATGAATGAAAAGAAAGACGTGGCTTCACCCCAAATGTCCGGTCGTTTGAGAGAGACTGTGGGTGAGACTCTCGTGGGGAGCAAAGGAACCAGCCAAGATGGCAATGCGCAAATCGTCATGCAAGTTGGCCCAACAGAAGCAAGTAAGCAATATGTAAACTATAAGGAAAGGATCCAGGGAGAATTAGCTGTGGGGCAGCCTGTGGATATCATGAACACTATTAAACCAAAATCATGCGATCGTGCAGCATTTAGAGCCAATTTAAAACAAATACTTAACGAAGACTCGACAGTGATACCTGGAAACATAGAAATTCCTAAACTAACACATTCCACCTTGCAGCCTGAGCTTAGTCTGAGTGCACTTTGTGCCAAAGATACACTGGATATTCAGGAAGTAACAGAAGGAGTGGAAAAAGCTACTGTTCCTTCTAATTCTAGACAGGTTGAATTCAAAACCCGTTTCCAAACGTTACTCGAGGGAAACTCTGAAATCGTACCACGTAGCCAGAAAATTACAGCGAGCAGCAACGAGATGCAAATAAACCAAAGCTCTGTCGAGAACATAGGTTTTGTCAGTCAACAAGAAACAGGCTCTGGTCAAGAAGTTAATGAAGCTGTAAACAAGATTAGCGCACCATCCAGATTTCAACAAAGTGAATTTAACTCCCTCTTACAGAAATTACTTAACGAAGCTGCCCAGTCACCAGCTTCTCAACGTTTAAGCCTTCCTGACGAAGAAGCTCTAATGAAATCTGTTGCGCCAGCAAAAGAGGGCCAGCCTTTACAATCCAATTTAAAAAAAATAGATTTGGAACGTTTTGATCCGGCTTCTCAGCCACCCGCAGTTGACAGCAGGAAAGTCACCGGTGAATCAACACCTGATTTAGATGAAGAAAGGTTACCTGTGGAAACGTCAGCCTTGACAGAGACTCTGTCCAGGGATCACCGTAGTGAACTTAAAATCCCTCTTACAGAGAAGACCTCCAAGCAAATGGACGAAGGGGCAAGGATTTCAGAGAGTATGGCCTTCCCCAAAATTATCCATCTTAATCTAGCATCTTCAGAAACTTCATGTCTGGAAAAAGATAAGGATTTTCCTTCCGCCGCCGATAGGACCGAAGACAGAAATATACAAGAGAAAGAAACGGTGTTTTCCACGTCAGTAATTGATGCCAACAGGAGCCTGATAGCGGAGCATGGATTTCAAAGATCAAGCACCCCCCTGTGTGAAAGTCCTCTCCAAACCAAGGAAGTGGGTCTTCACTACGCTTCCTCACAAGCTGGTGATGACAACAGTGATGATGGAGATGCCAGGAATTCCGAGTCAGATTGTTCAGACGACAATAAAACCATTGTGGGAAGCCCAAGGGATCCAATATGTGAGCATTTAAAAATTATTTTATTCTTATCTGAGTCTGTATAGTAAATATGGTTAGCTACCAGGATGCTACACACTCTTCCCGCCCCCTAAAGCAAAGGTGTCCAGACTTATGATTCAGGGGACATAGGTTCCTTCGTCAGGATTTCGATGGAAGTACATTTTGCTCTGAATTTAAGAAATGCTTATGTATTTTCTCAGTAGCTCCAGAACATTGGGCAAAAATCGGCGCAGTAATGTAATTTATAATAGCTTCCTTTGGTCCCATCAGTTAGAAGTCAGGAATGGTATGTGTCTGAGCACCCCTGGCTTGTAACCAGTGTTGGCTACAAACAGGTTCCTTGGGTACAAGGATGGTGCGCAGGACAGAAGGGTCTGTACCAGAAAGTAGCAGCAAAGCACAAGCAGACTGCAGTGAGATGCAAAAGCTTTTTACTCAAAACAGTCACAGTCCAGAAACAAAGTCAACAGTCCAGGTCAAAATACCACAGTCAAGCAGTCCCTCTACTAACCAGGTTAGTCAGTTGTTTATCCAGTATCTTCGCCAACAAAGTTGGACAGGAAAAACAGCAAGTCAGGAACTATTCTCAGAGACGTATACCACACAGCAGGATCACAAAAGCGAGTGAGAATGACTTAAGCCCTGCTGGTTATATGCTCTGGGTCCTGGGCCAATTAAGATAGGTGTGGCTCAGCTTGCTTCAGCTGGCCCTGCAATTTGTAAACTAACCTGCAGGGTTACTTGAAGGGATCACCACCCGTATAACCCTAACAAGTGGTTACGGCCTCAATCTGGAAACCAGGAGACCTTGAGTACTAATCCTACCTTAGGCACAAAGCCATTGAGTGACTATGGGCCAGTCACTTTCTCTTAGTCCTAGAGAGGAGACAATGCCGAACCTCTTCTGAAAAAATCTTGCCAAGAACAATGCAAAGGACATGCTTAGCCAGTCTCCAAGGATCAGACACGATTGAAAGGGAGGAAAAAAAACAGCACAAGGAAGTAGATGTAGCTAATCTGAATCAAGGTCTTGGTCATCAGTTTTAGTCTGCAGTTGGTCAATGAATCAGGAGCGAAAAAGGACAAAACAGCCGTTTCAAAAATAAAGAGAAGCTGTGATGGCAGCGAGCATGACAGGGCAGAAGCATAAGGTCCTCGCCAAAGGACAGCATCGTTCCAGCTTCACGACTGCAACTGGGACAATTGGGACTATCGGCGCTAAGCGGTGCAGCCACATAGCGACTGCTTTGCTTAGCGATGGAGATTCTGGCCTCAATTAGCCCTGTTAAGTGAGGACCCACCTATAAGCAAACTAGAAGAGATCCATTATTTTAACTCTTTACAACCACATGTAAAATGCAGCCTTGAAGACTCGCCAGACCCCACATTTGTTATCTGAAAAAGCCCAGAAGAAAAGCCTGGCTTTCTTTAGACAGGAACAATAGAAGAAGTTAATTAAATTATGCCATCGGGGTAGGAGGAGGATTTCACAGACATTCTTCCCAGATAAAGCCCAGATTTGGGTACTCTTAACAGCCGGTTCCTCAGATCAGAAAGGGTTAAAACAGTAACGTCAGATCTTCAGTATTCGCTAGATCTCCAAAGCTGTGATGGCAACAACAACCAGCAGAACTCAGGAAACTGGTCACTTTCTTCTCTGTGTTTAATACATTTAAGTCCTCAACTTACAACAGATCAGTTAGCAACCACGCAAAGTTGTGACAGACCCTGAAAAAGGGACATATAAACCCAGATTCCAAGGGCCCACATCTGCGCCCCCTTGCGGTCACATGACCTCATTTTTGAAAGCTCAGGAAAAGGCCCGCCTTTACAAAAGTTCGCAGCATCCAATGAGTCACCTGACAGGTTTACAACCACGTTTGTTCTGGAAATCAACATTTACTTCTGGATTTTGGCAAAAAAAAAAAAAACCATCCATAGCAAACAATGGATTTGCTTAATGACTGCCCCGTTGGTCTAACCGCCCCAAAATGTTATAAAATGAGGTACGTTCACGTGATGAATTGCTTTGTGATCCTCATGAATTATGACCGAAATTGCAGGTTCAATGACGCTCATTAGGCTGAGAACTAGATGTATAAAATGTTTCTGCATTATGTCCTCTGATGTTGTTTCTCTGGTTCTGTAGATTCTGTGCTGATTCAGCCTTACGAAAGGATAATATCAAGTCACAGAATCGCTGGGTTTGTCCTTGATTTGTGTTTATCCTTCAGCACTCTCTCTCTCGGTCTGTTTTTTAACCCGAACAACTGAAAAAAGATAGTTTTCATACCGGAGATGGCAGTCGTGGCCAAGATGTTTTGTCTCGACAGACCACAACACAATGGTTAATGTTTATTGCTAAGCTAGCTTCGATGAGATCTTGCTTAAAATCTGGATTCTCTTCTTACAATAACCTGAGCTGTTAAGTCTTTTTTTACAAGGAGTACAAAACTAAAATGCAGAAGGACCATTCATCCTGGCAAGGGCCTTTCCCACCAGGACGGAGATGCAAATGGAAATATGCCGTTTAAAAAACTGTCAGGCTTTTTTTTTTAATGAAGCAAGACACCTGGCTTTTTTCTGAATACAGAATGGAGTGAACTGCTCCCTTTGCCTTTCAGCCCCAGACTAGGGGCTTTAGCAGGCCGTCACAAGGGGCACACTTTTTTATTGACAGCAAAGGAGTTGTACAAGCTGGCAAAGAAAGAAAAGGAGTCTCGGATGGCCATTTCCAGCTTATTAGTTTTCATCAGGATTGGTCAGTTCGATAGATGCTATTTTAATCCTTACAATTACCTTATTCACATCCTTCCGTATAAGTGCCAGCCTT
>JANHFO010001665.1:8672-21238 GCA_032468095.1 Pareas carinatus
AGTGATAAATTTGCCAAGACTTGGTTTGCATGATGTACAGACAAATTGGATGAGATGGTTTAGGCTTTTCTTTAAAAACTATAAAGAGGGAAGCCAGCCTGCAGCTTACTTACTGTGTATACTGACTGAGACTAAATAAAGAGCTAAAGCCACATCCTGCCTCTGCCTCTTTCTTCCACCCACATCACTTCACTACTTGTTCTTTGGCTTCTTTTCTTTCCTCTGTTCTAACTTGCTAATCTTATTTTCCGGTCTGATCTTCCATTTTGTATCTTCCATGTTTGCCTTTTTTTCTTCATGGCTGATTTTGCATCCCAGCTATTCAGTTTTAACTGCAGGTGTGATGTACATTAGCTGGTTTCTTTTTTGCAGTGAGCTAGTTCTTATATTTGATATTGCAGTGTAGGCATCTTTTAGTGCTAGCTGTTTCTTTGGAACAAGCTTCAGCACAAGCAGCCTTATTCTGATGATTTTGTGCCATTCTAGATGCTCAGTTATTCTTTGTTTCAATTATTTCACCTCTTTAGTTAGAGGGCTTCATTCTTTCTAAGGCAGAGGAGAGGGTGCCTGGTTTACAAATGAAAATAATTCTATATTTTCTCTTGATACTTCTACTGCTAACTCCCCCTTGATTTGTCCCTACATTCTAACTTACTAGTGGCAAGGCTTTGATTTCTCTGCCCTGAGTAGATCTTTGCAATTTTTTCCAATTCTGCTTATGTAAATACTTTATTTCATATTATAAATTGACACTGATCTGCTAGCCTTTGTTCTGTTATTTCTGATTCTGAATGTTCTTTCTAGAACTGTTGAATTCATTTCAAATATCCTTGTTGGATTTGATCTGTAATAACATATCATTATTTCTTTGTTTTCAATCACTGTATATTTGTGGCAGTAAACACTTTTTCTTCCAGTAGTTCTGCAGCTGTTGGCCCTGATTGTTCAGCCAACAATCTTGAGTCCTGCAGCCCATTTTTCACCAGATATGCAGGAACTCCAACATCTAGTGTGAACCTTGTTAACCTGGATAATAACTGAGCTGATATGGATTTCTGTAATTTACCTCTCACTGTATTGTTTATGGAAGAGAGACACGCTTTGTCTGACTTCTCTGACATAAACCTGACCAGTATAGTTGAACCTCTGACATAGCTTTCCTCTTCCTCAGAGTACACAAGCCCCACAGCCATATCAAGGTAGCGCCTCATTGGGGGATTATGTTGTTCTGCATGTGCACTGAGAGTTTCTGCATTGGAGGCAGATTCCTTGTGTGTCTAATCACACTTGGCCAAATAAATGAATAAAATATTCAGTTTTTATTCTTGTTTATTTTTAACAGCTTTAAGAGAAAAGAACAAAAATTATGGCTGCTAAACTCAGGGTTCCTTGCAGCCTACTCTTACTGCTGTTCTCACAGAGTTACAAAGACATTCTTTTCCGGCCAATGAAAGAACTGCTGGTCTTATGTTGCCTATACTAGAACAACCTTCCCGAAATATGTTAAGTGCAGATGTGTCTTCAGAAAAATCATATCCTCGGTAGTCCAACAGAGAGGCAGGGTACATGGTTAGAAAAGCTGTATTGGAACTTCTACAATTACCCAATATCTGTTCAATGCAATTACTGTGAAAATGGAACCATGACCCCAAATCATTTATTCCTATTGTTATTTTACTTTCACAAGTGGAGCCAAATATTTAAATATATAATATCTGAGTTATGAGGTCTGCTCTTTAGTAACTTACATTTACATATGTAAATGGCTTTAACATTTGTATTCCATTAAAAGACTTCATTTCTGTTGAAAACTAGCTGCAAACTGGCTGTAATTTGTTTTTCTAGCGAAATTATCAAGAATATTTTTTTCACTTGTAGGAAGTGTATCTAGAAGGCAGGATTTTTGACCTTTAAATGACTTAACATCCAAGTTCTGTCACAATGTTTTAGTTCTTCATAAAATTAATTGACTTAACAGTTAAACATTTATGCTTTATTCAGGATATGATATAACATTCAAAAGTGTAAGTTATTAAAGAATAGATCTCATAACTCAGACATTATTTATTGTTGTTGGAGTTCATATCTAGCCAATTCTCAAGCTGGACCTTGTAAAAATTCAAATAAATTGCTACTAAGAAGTATCTCGCTAACTGATATCAGTCAGATCATGTTCAGCTGAAACCGACCAATTACTGAATAATAAAGCGGATACTCCTATTCCAAGGAAATATCTGAATGAACTATTTCAAAATTATCTTTTCTCTGCCAGGGGAGTCAAACTGCAGTTAGGAGCTCAGATGCTTCTCTCTCTTTCATTCTTGTGAGTCTTCTTGGTTGCAGTCAAGATGCTTTGCTTATTTATTTATGCTTCAGTGATATGCACCAACATTTCCTTATTATCATCATGGAAGCCTTGTTTCTCCTTACTTCTCAGTGAAAGTGATGTATAGTCATGACTGGTGCTTAATTCCTAGTTTGGTTTGTTCACTAGGGATCCCCTCCCTCCAGGTTCCTCTATTTCTTTTGCTAAAACATAAATCAAGCTAAAATCAAACATGAAAATCAAAACAAAATCATGGAATTCCATTAAATTAGTGTTTCTCAAAGTCTTGGATTCCCCAATACTGTTTTTCAAAGTTAAAATTACTTGCTAGCCTATGCTTAAAAATAATACAGTATTAAAATTCCATCAAACAATTGTGAAAAACGGTGATTGCAGCAGACTAGAGGAACAGCATAGCCCTGACATGACTCATCCAAGGGACAACAGAAGACTGGCAAACTGGGCTTCAAATGGCAACATCTCATCATCAGAAATATGGAATGGTGTGGAAGAACTAAGCAGGCTGGTAGTGGATACTGGAGGATCTGCAAATTGGTCTGGTTTTGGTGCAACTGACTAGCAGTATTACAACTGCACGATTCATTATACTGTATATAATTATGTGTATGTGTATGTATGTTTACTTCTCTGTTCTCATATGCTAAACAAATAATTAAAATAATAATGATTCAAATAAAAATATCCTCTGAATGTGCCCATTTTATTATTTATTGGTTTCAAAGCGCTTTTAGGATATATAAACCAAAGGCCATACACTGTACTAAAAGCAGGGACAATATCAGTATGGCTATTAAATAAAGAAAGGATGCATTTTTGCTTTTATTTGGTTTACTGTTAATGTAAAGAATTTAAAGACTATTCCCTCTAGAAAGGCAATTGCAAATTGAGCAAAAGGTAAATATACTGTTACATGCAAATGATGCTGTCCTAATGATGTGGACCAGACCAGTGTTTTCCAACCTTGATAGCTTTAAGATCCACAGATCTTAAAGTTACAGAGTTTGAGAAACATTGAACTAGCCTATGACTGAGAGCCTTTCAGCTTCATTTGCAGATTAATGCAAGAATAATGAAAAAAAGGTAAAGGTAAAAGTTTCCCTTATCCAGTTGTGTCCAACTCGAGGAGACTGGTTTTATCTGGTTTAGCTAAGGGAGCCAGCATTGCTTGAAGACATTTCTGTGATCATGGCCAGCATGACCGCATGTCTAGGTGCATGGACACTGTTACTTTCCCACTGAAGTGGTACGTATTTATCTACTCCCATTTGCATGGTTTTTGAACTGCTAGGTGAGATGAAGTTGGGTCAAGTAATGGGATCTCACTCTATTGTTCAGCACTTGGGTTTTGAACCTGGGCTGTCAGTTTTTCAACTGACAAGTTCAGCATCTTTATTTCATTTCATTTATTTATACTTCTATACTGCCCTTCTCCCCAAAGGGACCCAGGGCGGTGTACAGCCATTTAAAATACATTTCAAAACAATTAAAATAATTATACCGTGGCTGAATTTAAAAACCGAAATATAAAACCAGTTTCTAACAAAATTTAAAATTTAGAATATTTAAAATGAATAAGGTTTTTTTAAGTGGGAAAGGTGTGATTAGGCCAACTCAGCCTGGATGAAGAGGTAAGTTTTTACAGCATGGAAGAAAGCACGGAGGTCTGAGATAGTTCATATCTCTGGGGGAAGGTCATTTCAGAGGGTGGGAGCTACCACAGAGAAGGCTCTCCACCTGGGGGTCGCCAGCCGACATTGTCTGGCCGATAGCACCCTGAGGAGGCCCTCTCTGTGGGAGCGTACAGGCCGGTGGGAGGTATTTGCTGGCAGAATGTGGTCCTGTAAATAACTAGGTCCTAAGCCATGAAGCACTTTAAAGATCACCAATACCTTGAAAAGCACCCGGAAGCCCACCAGCAACTAGTGCAGCTTGTGCAGGAAGGGGGCCACATGGACCCTACCACTGGTCCCCATAATCCCCTGTGCGGCCGCATTCTGTACCAGTTGGAGCTTCCAGACACATCCCAAGGGGAGCCCCATGTAGAGGGTGTTACAGTACTCCAGGCGGGCCGTGATAAGTGCATGAGTCACCATGCGCATGGTGTCCCGATCTAGAAAGGGGTGCAACTGGTATACCAGGTGAACCTGGTAGAAGGCCCCCCTGGTGACGGCTGCCACATGATCGACAAAAGACAGCCATGCATCCAGGAGGACACCCAAGTTGCGGACCCTTTCCATGGGGGCCAAGGTTTCGCCCCCAATAGCCAGCAATGAAATAAGCTGGCTATATCGGAACACTGGCAGCCACAGCCACTCGATCTTGGAGGGATTGAGCTTGAGACTGTTGTGCCCCATCCAGATCCGCACAGCCTCCAGGCACTGGGACATCACTTTGACAGCATTGTTGGGGTGGCCTGGGGTGGAGATGTACAGCTGAGTATCATCAGCGTACTAAT
The DNA here is from genome assembly GCA_032468095.1 of Pareas carinatus. Taxonomy (NCBI): domain Eukaryota; kingdom Metazoa; phylum Chordata; class Lepidosauria; order Squamata; family Pareidae; genus Pareas; species Pareas carinatus. Next base: position 13,475 of record JANHFO010001665.1, read on the forward strand.
GGTACTCCACCCCAAAGCTACGGATGATCTCACCCAGCGGCTTCATATAAATGTTGAACAGGAGAGAAGAGAGGACTGACCCTTGTGGCACCCCACAGGTGAGGCACCATGGCATGGACCTCTGCCCCCCTGTCAACACTGTCTGCGACTGGTCAGAGAGGTAGGAGGAGAACCACCGAAAAACGGTGCCTCTCACTCGCAACGCCCCCAACCGGCGCAGTATGATACCATGGTCAATGGTATCAAAAGTCACTGAGAGGTCTAATAGGACCAGGATAGAGGAACAGCCCCTATCCCAGGCCCTGAGTTGTAGTCAAGGGCCACTGAACAAGCCTCATCAGACTCGATTGGTGACAGGCATCAATAAAACACAGACAGCAGAACTGTCAACTGCCTGTTGAGAGTTCATTGATGCTTTCAGCTCCCAGCTGGGAACATACAAGGGGCTTCCAATTGCTCTCCACCCTGATCCTAATGTAACTCTGGTACAGATCAAACCTTGCAGAGTGCCTTTTGCCCTGAAACCAAAGATAGATGCCAAAATAGACAAGCTGGTGCAACAAGGGGTGTGGGAGACTCCCATTATCACACCACTCAAATCAAATTGGGAGGTGCGTATATGTGCAAACTACAAATGCACTATAAATAAGGCACTCCAGCAGCATACATACCCAGTCGCCGTAGTCAGCCACATCTTGGTGTCACTACAATGAGGTCATTGCTTTGCCAAACTTGACCTGGCACAGACCTACCAGCAGCTGCCAGTGGACAATGCCATGGCAGAAGTCCAAACCATAACAACCCACAGGGGTGCGTTCAGGGTCATGCACCTGCAGTTTGGGTTGTGTCTAGCCCCGGGGCTCTTCCAGGGAGTCATGGAAAGGTCATGCTAGGCATATTTCCATACTTCAACAACATCCTAATTGCAGGGGAGTCTGTGGGGGCTCAAGGTCGTCCTTCATTGATTTTGTGAGGCAGGCCTAAAGCTAAAAAAAAGAAAAGTGTAAAATTGAGGTAGAATCCATGGAGTTTCAAATTCATTATTTAAACAACACAAATTACTCTGATGCATATCTTGGTAAAAGCAAACAAGCCTCAGTTTTTTATAGTGTTGATGCTTTCTTCAGGCTTGTCAGACGAGAGTTGGATTTTTATTTTTAAAACGTCTTCCTCTTCTTCCTTCCCATTTGGTTAGAATAACAAAAAAGAATCAACTGTTAGTGTCTGGAAGCTCATTGTATTCATAATCACAGATATTTATCTAATGATTGAAATTAAACAAATAGAGGAACCAGTAAATCAAAGATTCAGACTTCCGGCATATGGTGCAGCAATTGCAGGTGACAGGTCCAGGGGCTCCAGGCCGAACCGCTTGACATTTTGTAGATCAGGTCCATGATAGGACCTAAAGTCGCCCCGGAGAGGTGACGAAAGGAGGTAGGATGTCTGGAGACCCAAACTGAGGCAGCAATCGATCTTGAGGAATGGAGGAACCCCTGTGAAGATCTTTCAAAACGGCTGCCTAAGGGCAGCATTCAGTCACAGATGAGCCAAAAGAAGAGCAAAGCTGTGGTTTGGGATCAAGCCACAGAAAAAGAATGTAAACATCAGAAAACACCAATCTGGGTAGGCAAAATTAAAACCCATTTAATCAGTACATCCTGATTTTAAAGAAGAAAAGAAGAACTTTTCCCTCAGGAAATTTTTTTAAAAAATAGTGGATTAGAATAGAAGAGAATCTCTATTTGATCCATATCAATTGCTTTTAAAAGACTGAAACAAAATAAGCTTAAGATCGGCAATACTTTTGAACTTGAATTATACTTCCAACATATTTTAACACGTGGATTAGAATAGTTAAAGAAGCTTTAAGAGTCAAAGTGTGGTGTTTGTTTGTTTTTTTAAAAAACAAAGTGATATGGAGTGGACAGTGTGGAGACACTCCCTCCTACAGTTAAAATGGAGAAAACTATGCTTATGGAGATACAAAAAGAAACAGAATCTTTGAAAGAGATTGTGAGAGCATTTAAGGACTCAATGGAAGAATTACTGGAAAAACTGCTTCAATTTATTGAGAAAGTTACTGAGTTCAAAAAGTCAGATTTTGTAAAGAAAAGCCAAAAAATGCAGGATGTGACAGATAAAACTGAAGAACAGCAGGGAATTGTCAAAAGTGAACAGGAAGGTGATAAAATTAAAAAACAGACAAAGCAGCCAAGAGGATTTTAAAGACTTTTAAGAAGAAGGGGAAAAGCCAGAAAAACAAGACTTAAAAATAAGAACTTTAAATGATAGAAGAATATTTGTAAGAAGAGCACTGGCCAGAAGAAGTAATTTGAATCATCGACTGCAAGCATTCTGCAGGCAAAATGGAGAAGAAGCCAAGATAGCAGATGAACAGGATACATCCATAAGTATGTTTTGCTGGAAAGTATGTTATTTTATTTATACAGATAATAAAAAATTCTAAAAGAGGAAAACAAAGAAGAGGAAGAAAGAAAGAAGGAAATGGAAAGGGAAGGAAGGAGGAGAAGAGAGGGAAGAGAGGGAAATAGGAAAATAGCTGTGGGGACATAATTATTACTAAATTGACCTATAAATTTAGCAATTACAAGGGATATTTTTGGGCTTTTATGAGAAGTTCTCATTTGAGTAGACAAGCAAGTAGAAGATCGAAAATATTCACCTAGGTATTTGGACGATTTTATCTGTTTGTTGAATTTGCTGATGATCATCCATCTAATTTCTTAGAGAATACCAATGCTTTTGTTTTAGTTTATAGGCTTCAGTGGAGGGTGATGTAAAATCCTGGGTCGAAAGGAAGAGGCAGGAGGCTGGGAGAGCTTTCAGCTCATTTATTGATACAACGTATTCAATGACTGGCCTCCCGGCAGGGTTCCTTCTTTATAGGACTGGGTATGGCTGCGTAATTGATCGATGTGCCTATGCCATAACCTCCCATCCCTCATTCTGACTGTTTTGGTTTCAATTTATTTATTTATTTTATTTATTTAAATTTATACCCCGCCCTTCTCCCGCAGGACTCAGGGTGGCTAACAGGCCTAGAAAATACAATATAATATAACACATAGACATAATAAAACAACATTACAATTATTACATGGGATCTAATTAAAAGATGGGAGAGATAATAAAAATAATTACCATCGAATCATAAAATAATTAAAACGTTTAAAACTCATACAAAAACCCAAAATTTAAAACAGGAGGACAGAGGTTAGGCTAAACCAGCCTGTTGGAATAAGTGGGTCTTCAGGGCGCGGCGTGAGATCCGAAGGTCAGAGATGGCACGTATTGCAGGGGGGAGATCATTACAGAGGGTGGGTGCCGCCACAGAGAAGGCTCTCCCCCTGGGGGTCGCCAGCCGACATTGTTTGGCTGACAGCACCCTGAGGAGGCCCACTCTGTGAGACCGTGTAGGTCAGCGGGAGGTATCAGTTGGCAGAATGCGGTCCTGTAAGTAACTGGGTCCAATGCCATGGAGTGCTTTAAAGGTGGTTACCAATACCTTGAAGTGCACCCAGAAGACCACAGGCAGCCAGTGCAGCTCACGCAGGAGAGGGGTCACGTGGGTGTGCCTACTTGGCCCCAAAATCCCCCATGTGGCCGTATTCTGGACTAACTGCAGCCTCCGGACGCACCCCAAGGGGAACCCCATGTAGAGAGCATTGCAGTAGTCCAGACGGGAAGTGACAAGGGCATGAATGACTGTTCTTAGGGAGTCCCGATCAAGAAAGGGGCACAACTGCCAAACCAGGCAAACCTGGTTCTAGACACTGGAGAACAAATAAACATATTTTTTTTCTTCATTCTAAGCCAGCAGAGAAAGGAAATGCCTCCAAAGCTACAATGTTGCAAAAGGCTCATTAACATAGATAAAGGATCCATTTTGAAGCAAATGTTTCCAATAATCCAAAATTGAACAAATTGAGCCAGAAAGTGAAACAAAAACCTAAACAAAAACATTTCTTGTTTATCAAGTTAAAATTTATTTAAAATGTTTGCCCATCTTGCAAAACGCCCATAGATCAAGTTACTTGCAATCCAAGGTTTTACTGTATGCTACAGTTGAACACTGCTCCCTCAATAGAGGGGGAGGAATACGATACCACCTATCTCCAGTTTACAATGCAGCCCTTGCAGCAGTTCCAAGAAGATTCTGCAATCAATTGCCACCCTGATCCAGGTGACCCAAGGTGCACAGATAAACCCTCCAGTGGTCTCAACAGCTAAGGACCAGATGACTGCAAAGAAATACAATCTTTCCATTACCCCACCACTTCCATCCTATTAGAACCTATCCTTCCATACCCCCACCATCCAGTCTCAACTGTCAATATCCTTCCATCCTACTGCCATCAGAACTTATGAAGCTTATTGAATGAGAAGTGAAATGTTTTCTTTTTCCTCAAGAAAAAAATCAGTCTAGTTGCCTTTTGAAGAAACTTGAGATATTTTTGAAGTGCAGTTCCTTGGACAAAAAGATTAACCAATTTTTGTTGCAGATGTTGAAATGTACTACAATAATCAAGGTCGCTGAGTTTAGACTTTTGTGGGTATGTGAGAGAGAGGGAGAGAGAGAGAAAGAGAGAGAGAGGCTACATATTTCAAAATATAATACCTGTCAAATAAATGAATTTCCCTTGTAAGTAAACTGATTTTTAATACTCTTCACAACAATCCAACTTTTTAAAGAAACCTTAGAGAGTATATTTGGGGAATACCTTTTATAATTTTAATTTATTTTTATAAGATTATATATATTTGATATTTAAATACCACAGCTAATCCTACTAATCTTGATTATTTTTGTTATTTAAAAGATTTCATAGCAGACTGGGAATTCAACTTTTCTAGTAGAGATTTGCACTGGGGCGAATTATACGTGATGGCAATCTTATGAACATGTCTTGAATGCTTTTCTTCTTCATGAAATCATAGCTCCAGCAGAACCTCAACTGTAGTAAAAATGGAATTATTCCCTCCACCTAAAGTGCATGGGGAGTGTGCTAATTGCCCATGACTGAGTAGGGTTTTCACTTCCTTCTTGAGGTTAATATTATGATTAATATTAACCTCAGAAAGGAAGTGGAAAACTCTCCTCATCTCCTAGGCAATCAAGGTCAGGTTCTTTAAAGAATGTAACTTAGAATCAAATTAATATTTTTAGAATTAAAGTAAAATTAAATAATTCTAAGAATTAAGGCCTTCATATTTTCAGGATCCCACTGCAGGCTGGTTTTCCAGCAATCACTGCTGAGTAAAAAAGAAACAAGTAGGCATGGCCATTCTTCTGATGATCTTCAGGTCTTGGCTATGGGATTTATGTCATAATACTTGAAACTATTAGTAGGAAAAGCATTGGCAGAAAAATACAATAAGCATGATCATTCTACATAACAAAAAAGAAGCGCTGTGACTTTATGTGACTTCATATTCAAGCATCATTGATCAGAACAGTATTAAATAACAAGTCCAAGCAATACCTGATAAATAGATTTCAGTAAATTCTTTTTTGGAGGGTCACCTTCTTCAAATGAAGGCTCATTTTTCCCCCTTGTGAGCATTGCCTTGACTTGAGTTTCTGAACACTTATCATGGTCCTTGGACACTTATTCAAAATCCTGCAAGTTTCTCCTTTTCTTTGTAATATCCTAATTGCCTAGAATATTTTAAATTGCAATATCCTCTCTTGACAATGGAGTGTGAACTCATATGGCAAAAGACAAGCCCCTAACTGAATAAGTAGATCATCTATGACAGTGATGACGAAGCTATGGCAGACATGGAGCCCTTTATGCTGGCATGCGAGCCAAGTCACCCAAGCATTGCCCCAGAGCTGAGAATGGTCAGAAAGAGAGTAGTGGCACCAGGCGATGATGTCACAAGCTGCAGCACATTAGTGGTGACTTGTCCAGGGACCACTAAAAGGTTAGCCATCACTGATCTATGAGAATAATTTGTCTTCAAGAACTCGTATAGAATAATAGTGCTACAGATAATCTTAAACTGATTTTTTTTTCATAAACATTTATTTATTTCAATTTATATAGTTGCCCATCTCACTTATGTGCCCCTGGATGGCCTTACAATGGCATTCCCAATTATGAAATACTGTTCTTAGTTTTATTGACGTCTTTAATGATTTGTTTAATTAGGAAAATTCCTCATAGGGAAAGAAAAGAAGTATTCTGAAAGCATCAACTTTTTTCTCATTATAGAGGCATAAAAGCAATTTAGGGTTGATTTTCATATGGAAAATCATATTAATCAGAATCAGAATTTATTGGTCAAGTGTGTCTGGACACACAAGGAATTTGCCTCCGGTGTTCATGCTCTCTACCTACATACACACAATAAGCAAACTGTGATTACAATCATAAGATGCATTCATAAAGTTAATTCATCTTGTCATTTACAAATAAGCTGCAATTGACAAACCGTGATCTTAATCATGAATACAATCACAATCATAAAGTATATGATTGTACTTTATGAGGAGGAATTGTTAAGAAGCCTCCTCCAAGTTCTCCATGTTCCTCCTCCTCCTCCTCCTCCTATTATTATTATTGTTACTATTATTATTACTATTATTGCTATTATTATTCCAAGTAGGATAATGACACTAGGTGCATTATATGGGAAGGAAATATCAAAAAAGCAACCTGGGACTGAATGAAATATGTAGTGGAAAAACGAAAATGACACAGTGACCAATTTCAAAATATAGAGCAGAAACACAGAAAACATGTCTTCAAAGAAAAACCACATTGACAAGCTGAAGATAATTTGCTGAATCACCTTTTATCTTCCTGTCTTGTCACCAGCTCATGATTGACAAGATCAGCGCCTTGAAGCTTTTCTAGACCACTTGCGTCATAAGCATTGCTCTGCAGAGCATTTATTGTGATGCTCTGTGCAATCATTGCCTTGTGGGACATCATTTCCTGTGCTTTAACAGCACACCCGATAAACCAGGTGGAAGGTTATGCACGCATTTATTACTTATTTACTTGCTTCTGTGGAAAAGAGCCCTAGCTGCTCTACAACTTAAAAACAACACCGAATATCATTTAATATAAAGTATATGCAAAAGGTCCAGCTAAATAGAACTATTAGCACTGCCTTTACTAAAAACAGCAAAACAGTAGAGTCAGGCAGACTTCCTTTGTGTTATTATAGCTAAATTTTAGCAAAATAGAATATCTGTTGTTTTCTACATCCGCTTGTTGCAGTTGGTGATGGTGGGGAGAAAGAACAGATTCTATGAGGTTGTTAAGGGCCAATTTCCTCAGTGTTGGGAATACATCTCCTGGCTATGCTAGATGGAAAGTTGAGAACTTGACTTTCAACACTACGAAGGCAACAGGATCAAACCCAAAGAGGCTTGGGTGTATAGGATCTAAACTTCAATAAAACTTATGATCACTGTGTGGGAGAAGTCTTTTTTGTATTTCTGTAGTTAATATAAAAAGAAATGGTTGCTAACATTTATAACAGTTAAAGAATTCATGGTAAGGATTTCTTTAAATTAACTTTTATTTCAGAGGGTTTTTTCAAAGAAAAAACAATACAAATTTAAAGAAAAAAAGAAAAGAAAAGAGATAAGTAAATTGGAAAAATGACAAGAAAAGAAAGAAAAATTAAAAAATTAAAAATATAAAGAAGTCGCTTCTTTTTTCTTTACAGTAGTTTTAAATACATTTATTATATTTTATCCTTGAAATTTCTTTTAAAAAAATG
>JANHFO010001666.1:18347-31200 GCA_032468095.1 Pareas carinatus
GCATGATTGTGTTTTGTGATATGATTGTACTTTATAACATGATGGCATGCTGAATGTACTTTATGATTATGAATGTGTTTTGTGATTGAGATCACCGTTTGTCGATTGCAGCTTATATGTACATGACATGATGAATGTACTTTATGATTATGAATGTATTATGATGGTAATCGCAGTTTGTCCATTGTAGCTTGTATGTAAGTATAGAGCGTGTACACCGGAGACAAATTCCTTGTGTGTCCAGACACACTTGGCCAATAAATTCTAATTCTAAAAATTCTCTCTTTGTGGAGACTGGGAACAAGGTTAGATCGTGAGTCAAATTATGGGATGAGTTCTACAATAGCATTAATCCTGATCCTCCTTGATAACTCAGCAACTTTTCACTGCCACTGATCATTCAGGTTCGGGACTATTTCTAAGAGTTCAAGCAGTGTGTCAAGTTTTCCTTTCAGCACTTCCAGTCAGGATTGCGGTGTGAAAAGAGTGAGCCCCAAACTCCTGCTTTGCAGGGTTCCCTTGGCCTTGAGGTTCTTCCCAAGGATGGTCATCATCTAAAACTCTTCCAGTGTTTCAGGTCTGAGTTTTATCTAGCTTCTGTTCTGTTTAGCCCCTATGTGGTTTTGGAAATCCAGATGAATAAACAAGAGTTTGGCATGTTTACGTCTACAGATGTGTTGTATCCAAATGTGTACGCTGTGATGAACTATTTTGTGATTAGACTTCTGTGTGCTTCAGATTGGAATGAGTGCCTCAGACTGAGTAGGAGCATAGATGTAGCATCTATATGTGACTCATTAAAGCAGCTGCACCATTTCCATGGGGGTTGGCTGCTGCTACGAAAGCCTCTCAGCAGCAAATGTGCAAATCTGGAAACAAATGTGGCTGTTGCAATGAATCGGAGACAGGTGCTGCTTTTATTCTCTACACATTCTGAAGCACTTCACCCCCCTTCCATTGAACTGGAATGTTGCATAGCTCTGTTGAGATTTAATACTATTGTTGGAAGCCTCTTGTACGCTTAGAGTGAAATTGAGTAACATAATCCAAAATGAGTAGGCAATCGTAGTCTAATAGCTGCACTTGGACTTTCTAATTTCATCCCAGCGATAGAGAAGGGATATTAATTCAGTGAGAACACCCTGTTTCTTCTGTATGATACACAGGAAGAAGGAGAGATCTGAGAAAAATGTCAGTGACCATCATCCATTGCCATTACAGGTCCCCATTCTTCTTCTGGTAGGGAAAAAGTACTGCAACAACTTCATCTTAATTGTTTTTAAGCCTTACTTGACTACATAAACAATTGTTCTCAAAATGACAAGACGGCATTCCATCTGCTGCCTCTCCAGTCTTGTAAATTGCTGTCACTTGAGTGACATTGTTCCAAAGCTGAACAGTATATTGGTTATTCCTGTGAGGTTTGTTCTCCAGATGTATGGCGGAATGCCAGTTGGCAATCATGGTGGTCTTACCATGAATAAGTGCTTAAGGGAAAACACTGCAATTCATTTGTAGACTTTTATTCATTCACGCACACCCCTTCATCTCATTGAGTACTATTTATTTACAGATAAAGGAAGTAATTTTAATAGGGTTTAATTACATTTCTGTGTTAAACCATTCATAGAAACTGGTGTTTCTTTGCTGGTTTCCATATTGTAATAATTTGCTATGAATATCCTCTCAGCCTTCTTCCATCAGTTTTACACACACATTCAAAAAGATGTTGTACATTGTAATAATGATATTAGGAAAGCGTCTTTTTAAAAGTTGGGTGTTAACCTCATTTTCTTACCATAATATAATTCAAATACGATTGTCCATAATATAAATATGCCTATCTTTACATTTAACTTCATTGCATGCTCATTGAAACAGTGATCTGTTGACTACTAATAGCTAATAGTTCAAATGTCATCATTACACAGAAACTGGTGACATTTAAATTGTTTATGTGCTGATGCTGTTATTACTGAAACTCCCCCCCCCATGATTGCAGCATACATGTTCAGTACACTAAAACTACAATTAAATAGTTGTTATTTATAAATAGTAATGCTTTTAAAAATTTATACGCTGCCCAACTCTCAATGACTTTGGACAGCTTACAGTTGTTAAAACATCTGAAAACCAAGAAGAGTAGATACACGGGGAGAGGAGAAAGCACAAGCAGGACAACAATGATGACAAAGAAAATGAACCCAGAAGGGAACAGCAGAAACACGCAAACCAGATTTTTCAGGCACTTCGAAAGACCAGTTGAATGAGAACCCTTCTAATCCTGGCAGGGAGGGGTGGGGAGACACCTGCCAGAGGGCAGGTGTTGCTACAGAGAGGGCATGCTTCCAGGACCCTGATAGGTGGCATTGTTTTGTTGATGGAGTGTCAATCCTGCCATATTGAACTGGTCAGGCAAATACTGTGGGAGACAAGTAGTCAAGCTAGACCATTTTGTTTGCCATTATGGATATACACATGCAAATACACACACCCTAATTTTTCAAACACTTGGCCTCTTTTTAAGTATAATGATGTCAAACTGCTTGAGGACTAATGTGTTCTGAAAACTGTATTTCAGAAGTACTTTACTGCTTGTAAGTCAAGGGACAGGGCCTCGGTGATTAGCACACTGTTCTTAGGTATTTTATCAACTCAATTGCAGTATTTATATTTTAAAATCTAGACAGCATTAGAAAAGAGCGTAATTAAAGACCTAGTAAGGTTTAGAGGTTATGTCTATCCCTTTTGAATAATTGATGTTGAGTTTTGCTTTGGAATGTTTGTGATGTAAATAGTAGAGAATACTGTTTGGCCTGCCACAAATCAAAGGGATCCAATGTGCCTTTGCTTGGCAAAGACTTCAGGATGTGACTTTTAGGTAGACATCAGATATATTATTGTTAACACTGCTGTTATTGTAATTATAGTGATGAACATTGTTTGTTTTCCTAACGTTGCTGTTTATTATCACAAAGAGTACTTGTCAGTGCTCTGAAAGATTTCTTCTAAGTAATTTGTCAGGCTGCAGCAAAGTTTTCAATAAAGCTGATAAAAACAAGCCATTCTTTGTTGTCACCGCAACACTATTTTGTTCTATGAATAGTGCTTAGTAAAACTACAACACTAGAATGCCATTTCATTTGTCTAGTTAGAAAGATGATTCAGAGTAAGTTGAGATCAACATCCAGGCTTCGTTGCTGTATCTAATAAACAGATAGGCTATTAACTGTGTTCTGTGAATAAAAGAAGTTTTATATGATGATGTTTGAGCAGTGACTCACCTGAGTGTATTCTGTAAGAATGTATGATAGACATAGTTGCTGGGAATATGACTGAAACCAAATTTCAGTGCAGTGATACGTACGTACTATTTTTCGGTTTCCATGTGGTGACTGTGACTATGCTGACTCACTAACTGATGGCTGGTGGTTGGTGAATTGCATGCATTCAGTTGAGTTTTAAATGATTCAGCTGTCTTTAGAAAAGAAAAAGATTTGTGACAAGTTTAGAATAGAGTAGAATAGAATAAAACAGTAGAGTAGAAGAGATTGTTTAGAACAGTCTGAACTGATTTTCTATGGAAGCTTAGATTATTAATAGTAGCTTAGTAATAGTAATATAAGCATTAAATTAGATATCAGAATATAAATGTTCTTTTCATGTGAATGCACACCGAAAAATGCAATTGACGGTCACAAGATATGTGTTTAGTGGAATTGAGAGTCCATTGGTGCTGGGCAGCTCAGAGATAGAAAGATGTCATCTGAGAAACCTTGAGATGCTTTTGAGGCAGTAAATTATGCTTGTTTGTTGTAAATCAGGAGCACCAACATAGATATAACTCACGTTCTCAGATATTGCTAAAATCATTGTTGGAGTTAAAGCTTATTTATTAGTTCATAACATTTTCTTTATAGGTTTTAGATCCTACCCTACCACCAAAAATATGCTCTAGTAGATAGTGAAGTTGGTACTACAATTTCAAATTGCTGACGTTACTTGCAATAGATTTTACTTCTGTTCAAAGCAGCTGCTTGTTAACACAGAAGCTTCTAACCATCATTATTGACTGCTTACTGTCAGGTATTGGGTGATGGTGTTTCTTTCAAGATACTTTTGTAAAGAGTACCATTTTTACACCACTAAACAGTTATCGATATCTGTGTTCTAAAGTTATATGTCTAAAATTAATGTTTGTACTACAATGTTTGTACGTAAATTTGCATCAATGATGGAAAACAATTTGATAAATAACTGGTTTTTTATGTCATCTCATAGCTAAAATAGCTTTCCCTCTTAACAATTTGACTATCGTATTTCCCGGAAAATAAGACCAGGTCTTATATTATTTTTTGCTCTAAAAGACGCATTAGGGCTTATTTTCCAGTTAGGCCTTATTTTGGGGAAAACAGTACTAGAAAAAATTATCAGCTATTGTACATTTGAATGCCAGGCTTCCAGATAAAAGTAACTGCTGTAGCCTATTCTAGCACCCTTTTACCTGGGAAGAGGCAGAGATTTTGTAAGCTCTTGTCCCAGATTTCAATCCTAGATTCGTACACATAGATTTGCTATTATACAGATTCGTAGTGTAAAGTAAGGCAAGTGGAAACTTCCTTGTAAATCTTGACTAAAGGTGCAGCTGCAGTCTCAAGCTAAAAATTGGATTTCAGATTTTATGTACATACTAAGCTCATTTTAAGCAGCTTCATATTTGAAGTTTCTTTATATTTTACTAGGAAAAAGTATTTTTTTAAAAAAATGTATACAACAGGTACTGTTTTTAAAACAGATACAGCTCGAAATAGAAACATTTTTCTGTATTCAGGGTAGAGCTAATAATGTTTCCAAGATTAATTTTCAGGAGATGAAACTGTGACTGCTACTTTACTTTGTTGTGAAATAATCATTGTTTATGTAGAGCCTTAATCAGAGTTCTTCAGAATTCTGAGCTATCAGACATGAGCAATTTGTCCTTGGACCTTCCTTCCAGTTGGTGCAGATTTGTTTAGAATCTCCTCCACTAGGATTCGAGGCTTTAAGCAATTTAGGAGAGAAGAAAGCAAATGTCATTATGTGGGCATAAAGTAACAGCTCGGTAAATAGAGGCACCTTATTTGTTTCATGGTGCCACTTCTAGGTGGCATGAGTGAAAAGCAGCATGTCCCTTGATCAAGACACCTGGCTAAAGTGTTCAAATCATCCAGAAGACCTCTGTCTCCACTTGGGTAATTTTACTTGGCGACTAGTTTGTTTTAAAAGTCCTAACTGACTGTAAGGAGGATATGACAGCTATAAAACCCAAATAGAGCTAGAAATGAAGAGGAAACCAATTTTATCTTTAAAAAAGGAAATGTGGTTAAACGGCTTCAGCAATAGCAGCAGTTTCTTCCAAGCTGTAGACTTAGACTTCTTTCCATGGCAGGGAGGAATATTCATGTACATAATTGAAAGAACGATGTCAGAACAGGGGGCTGCAGGGCTTGCCTGTACATTGGAAGGGAATTTTAAAAAAAAACAAGTTGCAAAATTCAGAGGCCTATTCTAAAATACGTTCAGGATTACAACAGGTTGGCAAAATGTTTCTGCTATAGCACTAGCAGGGAACAGCTTCTATTTGGGCATTAACTAAGCCCTCACTGTGGTGGCTTCTGGATAGTCCTGGAAGCATAATTATTCTAGTGTCATTTAAGAGTTGAATTTTATCTATTTCTGCCTTGTTAAACTGATCTGCAGGATGTGGTACAACCATCATCAAATTGTGTAATGGGTATTCGTGTGTGATGATAGTAAGGTGTTAACTCTGCTTGTTACATTATTCTGTAGATGTTTCAAGATTTGCTGTTGATTGTTTGAAGGTTTGTATTTGTGTGGGATGGTTTATTGTTTAGAATGTTACATGTGCTAGGGATATTTCCCTTGCTCTAGTGCTTTATGAGCTCAGTGAAATTGGCCACATATGAATTTGATAAATAAATAATGTACAGTAACCAACTGTTGACGCACCAAGCATACTCGTGGGGTTTTTTTTATAATTGTAATTCAGCTTGCTAGCCTGGAATTGGTGAAAAGTGAGTTTAAACTCTGGTTTAACAGTTTAAATCCTGCAAAAAATGTTTAAAAGGTACCAAATGTAATGGTTATTTGTACTGAGTGTTGTGACTTATAGAGGTGAAATAGTGGAAGAAATAGAAAGAAATTTGTTTTGAACTCAGAGCAAAAGCAACTTCAAATAAGTCTTTTGCAGCATTGTTTTTCATCATGCACTCGACAAACGTTGAGTGAAAGTCCACACTAGAGGTAGCCCTCACTTTAAAAATGACCAAAATTAAACCCGGAATCGCAGTCACTAAAGCAGGTCACCATGTGACCTGACAATGTTATAATCATTTTTACAACAGTCGAAAAGTAAGTCGCTGCAGTTGTTAAGTGGAACACGTGGATGTTAAGCAAATATATTCTTCTGAATGGGCACTTTTTGCCAGAAACAGGCAAAAAAGTCCAGGAAACTAACTTAAGTATAGTCAAAAGTAACTTTATGGGGGCGGAGGTCTGTTGTAACTTTAAATGGTCATTAAGCAACCTGTTATTAAGCGAGGACTCTCTGTAAATAGTACGTATCCAAGGTTAGAGAAAACGAGCAAGAGAAATGCTTTTAAAGGTCCCACAGCAGAAGATTCAAGCAGTAATAAAGTGATAAAACATGGTTTTTACAGCCTTACTGTACAAAAACCCATTGAACTGAGTACAGAAAAGATGTGACAGAACCACTTTAATGCAGCCTATAAAAATATAATGGCAGAAACGGACTTCTCTGATAGTGTGTGCCGGAAAAAGGAAAGAAACGTTTGAGCTTGGAGTGGCACTTTTGAACAGATTCAATGTTTTGCTACAGTGTCAAACAAAACTCTCGGAATACAAGTGAGGCTGGCAGTGTGTTTGTTGGAATCCGAATTGCTTGTTGGGGGTTTATTTTCCGTGACAAGCACACTCGGAAGAAAGCTACTTGAATCAGTCAAGTTTAGTTCTGAGGCAGGAACAGAATCATCAGCGGACATTTCCCACACATCCTGCAGACCCCCATTGTCCCCATATTCTTTCTTTCTAATGGGCACACTGGTTGTGCAATTTACCTTTGGCAGTCTTTGGCAAAACCCAATTCATGAGACATCGATGCACTGCTTACTGGTAAATAACTTTCCTGTTGGAAACAATTGAAAACACCAGGACACCTACCTGCCAAGTCAGCAGTGGTCTTTTTTTTTTTCAAAGTCTCAAATATTTCTAATTTTTAACTGGTTCTCCTTTACCTCCAATAATAGTTTTTGACAGTAAGACGTGGATGCATCCTGTGTCTGCTGCTTTATAGGCTAGCAGAGCCTATGAAGTCCACAAGCCTTAAAAGGGACCGAGGTTGGAGACCTCTGGGCTAGTGCACTCTGAGATTTTTTTCATCTTGAAAGATTTTTGAACAGAAAAAGATGAGTGTCTTATTTTATTCCATATTTGGGACAAAACTCCAGAGCACCAAGTGTTTTGTTCTAAGCGCCGAACTTTCAGAGTCGAAACATTGTGAGCTTCGGATGATTTTGACCCTCCTGCTTTTGTTGTCCCAGAATCGCTCTCATTTTGCCGCTTCACTGTTTTTTCCTTCCTTCCACCCCGTCCCCTTAAAAGTCTGGTTGATGTGGCGTGTAAAAGCTCTTTAGTCACAGTATCGTCTTCAACTTCCGTTAACAACTTCCTTCTGGAGAGAGGCATTTTTAAAATGGAAAACTGTACTTGAAATCTCATTATTAAAGACAGAAGCTCCTACTGGTAGGTTCAGCTTTAAAAAAAAAAGAAAAAAGGAAGAAGCCTGGCTCATTCTGCAAACTGTTGTTCACAACTGTTGGGAAACGATTTAATAGGAAACAGGGATTTTTATTTCCCCCACAATAAATAAGCTGCAATCAGTGCAATGCCACACCACCCTCATTTCAAGCTTGTGCAATAATTCTTGTGCTTTTTCAAAGGCATTAATGGGTTAAAGGAGGACTTCAGAAACAAGCTATACTTAGGTTTGTTGGATGTGTTGATGTCACGTCATATCCTGATTCTGATGTGCGTCTTTGATAGAGCACCAGAGTTTCAAGCTCTTCATCCTGGAATCTAAGATAGCCTCTTTGTGACCTCCAGATCTTCATCACGTTTTTTCGTGATAAAATTCTAGTTATTGGTTGTGCTGTTGCTATCACAGGGTGTGGATCTGATGTGACACGCACAGGCTCCAGACAAGATACTCTTGAGGTTTTTTTTTTGCTGGGGGTAGTCTGAAGAAAGAACCACCTGGACTATTTTTGGAAAAAGAAGTTAAGTAAAATTGAGCAGATGTCTTGCTTCCATAGCTCTTTGCTCTGTTTCTCCCTAAATGCTGGCAACCATGAAACGACCTGAGTGTGTGTGAGAGAGAGATAATACTACTTATTTTTCTTCTTGCACCTCCAAGCCTTGAGAAAGTGTGTCAACATCCGATGAATTATATAAAAAAAGAACTCTTGTTTTAAAATCCCATCAACTAAAGATCAGAAAATCTTTCATGATTCTGATAGGTTTTATAAGTAACCTTGCGTAACAGTGCTAATTAGGACCAGAATTTATGCCTCGAAGCAACGTGATTGTAAAGCGCAACATCACATGGCCATGCTGCTTAGTGCCAGCAGCTCCCCCAGTCCAAAGCTACTGTCTATAAACAAGGAGCTCACATGATTGTGATTTCCTGCCGGCTTCCCCATTGACTTAGCTTGTGGGAAGCTGGCAAGAATCATTGCAAGTCGCAATCACTTGACTGCAGGACTCTGCGACAGCCAGAACTTTGAGGACCAGTTGTAACTTCCACTCATGCCGCACTGTTGAAGTGGTTGGTGATCATTAAACACGGATCACTTCTGCTCAGTGACTCAGAATTTTCTTCTCAAGTGAAACCTGGAGTAACTTAATTCAGTTCCAGAATTGTCTCACTCCTCTATGTGGTAAAGAGCTATAACAACTTTTTTTTTTTGCAAAGCTGTTTCCAGAAGCAGTATTTATTGTGCCAGAACTTTTAAAAGGATACATTTTTTCCAACACAATTGTTATGATCTAAACACTTTGTAACAACTTAAAGCAAAAACTATTACTGTTATAAACTCTGACCATGTTTATTTGTTGGGTTTTGGTTCTTGGTGAGTTTTCTTTTATCAAATGTATTAGGCAAAATAATATGGATTTTTGTTTTTATGTAAAGCATAAGATCTGGGAAAAATACGCATCACAAAGTGAAATTCTCTGTGTATTTAACTAGCTTTTTTCCTGTTATCATATTGTAGATATTTGAAAGTAAACTTGTATCCAGAACCTTTATTTTAAAGTATGGTTGGTTGATGATTTACCGTTATTTATTTATTTATTTATCGCCTGTGTTCTGCTATTATTCTATAGAATCTTGTTATCTGTGGTCATCTGCACAAAATGAGATGTAGCTCAAAACAGTTCAAAAAACCCTTGTTCCAACTTTAAAACATAGCTCGGAATACTGGTGATTTGTTTCTTATGACCTGTTTAAACTGTCTGCCTAGATTCATGCTCTTAGACATCATACCCAATTATCAGCATTTGTTTTCTAACTTTCCAGGTCTACTTAAAAGCACCCATGATCCTTAATGGGGTTTGTGTTATTTGGAAAGGCTGGATAGATCTCCAAAGACTGGACGGCATGGGCTGCCTAGAATTTGACGAGGAACGAGCACAGGTAAAGAAGATAGTCACAGGCTTCTCGTGTACCATTTTTTAATTTCAAAACTTCATGCATTTTTATAATACATTTATAACTCGAGGTTGAAGGAATCTTATTATTAGGGGGGGTCTCCAAACCTGATTCCTTTAAGACATGTGGACTTTAATTTTAGAATCCCTCAGTCAGCTATGCTGGCTGGAGAATTCTGGAAGTTGAAGTCCACAAGTCTTAAAGTGGTCAGATTTGAAGACCCTTGATATAATACATTGAAAATATCAGCAGAGTCCTTGTAAACAAATATATTCAGCATCTTTGGATCTGTCTGGTCCTTTTTTCTTTTGACTTTGTTGTTGTTTTCCCTTCTTCATTAAGTAGTCATTTCTCATAATTTAAATGTCCACAGTTTTCTGGCTCATATGTCATTCATATACTTTGTAGCTCAACAGAAGGCAAGCAGAGGTTTGCTCACCTCTCTAGATGATACTAAATTTATTTGGGTTTGAGCTAGTGAATATCCCTTGATTATTACAGCATATGCTTTACTGGATATTAAATATGTTTCTTGTGGTAGGTAATACCTTGTAAAAAGACTAAAAAAATCTTCATTTGTGAAACTGAATGCAGGTAGTCCTCAACTTTTTCTGCCATAGTTAAGTAAATCACTGCAGTTGGTAAGTTAGTAACACAGTTGTTAAGTGAAACTGATTTCTCCATTGATATAAGCCAGTTCCCAAGCATCTGAATTTTGATTATGTAACCACAAGGATGCTGCAATGATCGTAAGCGTAAAAAATAGCCATAAGTCACTTTTTTCAGTGCCTTTGTAACTTCGAACAGTCACTATATGAACTGTTCTAAGTCGAGGGCTACCTGTAGTGGGATCTGCATGGGCTACAGAGCGCTTTGTGGCCTCTGTACTGACATTGGTCCCCTCTCCATCCATTTTTACATCATGAAATGGCAGCTGCTGAGACAATGGCCAGGAACAAGATTCTGGCAGTGGGTGTTATGTCCCATCTTGGCACAACTGAAAAGAGATTGCATTGTTTTGTACCCAGATAAACATTGACCAAAAGGGCTCGATCTGCCACATGAAAGCGGAATCTAGTATCCAATGTGTATGTTGCTTTTCAGTGCAGATTGCTAAGGCCTTCACTGATGTTTATTGATTAATAGAAGTTGGTATTAAATTAGGCAAGGCCCCACAGCTGCTCTTTTACATCATTTCTCAAAATAGCTTAAGGGCTCAGAAAATGCCTTGGGCATAAAAGGCAATTTAATGTGTGTTTTTTGATCTAGTCATTTGATTTTAGATTTAAATTTTAATGTACTCAGAGCATATTAAAATGTAGTTGGATTCTCTGGTGCCAAAGCAATTTATCAGCTGTAAATGTTTGGAAAATCTGAGGGCTAATGGAATACGAGCAAATGTACATACTAAAAAGATAAAATAAGAGTGTGTGTGTGTGTGTGTGTGTGTGTGTGTGTGTGTGTGCGCACACACACACACACACACACACATCAGAATTATGTATGGTTCGTTATATAGTTCCTCAGCACAGAATGGTTAATTGAGAAATGTTAGCAGAAACCTCATATTTTTTATTTTTAAAAAAATTACACTAAATCTTTCCGGATTATAAAACTTATGGTTGAAGATTCTCATGTTTTGATTGAAAATGTCAGATTGAAATGATAGACACTGATATTCAATAAAGCCTCTGGCAATGGAATGATATCAAGAACTTTACTATATTTTTCTTCTGATAACAACCAGGTTTATTACTGTAAACCTAGTGCAATACAGGAGACTTAGCATTATAAAGAGATGATGCCAAGGTAGTGCCTTTTTAAAATGTCTTATCAACACTTAGAGAAGCATATTTCTTAATTTTGTTAAGATACAAATCAGCAGTGCTTTCCTCACCTACAGGTTGTAAATTATTCCCTATTCTTCATTGCCTGCTGGACAGGGCCAGGTACCCTGTGAGTGGCTGCTATAATTGTAGAAGAATAGATCTGTGCCCACACCTTTTCACAAACACTTGTTTTGAACTTGTGAAGAAACAATGATAAAATACGGGACGGAGGGGGAGTGCACCATCATAAAATGCCTCATTTGTTTATCAAGACAACAGAGCGCAACCCTGAGTCTGAAAGAATATATAGCCCCAGGTCTGCATTAATAGGATCTTACTATCAGTTGTATGCTCTGTTTCACAAGGCATCATGCAATACTCCCACAAAAGGTAGAATCCAGCCAGGGGACAGCTTCAGCAAGCCAAAATTTGATTCCAACGCAAATAAGATGCTTTTTTTTCTCCCCTGACTCTGGTTTCTTCTTGGTAGCAGGAAGATGCATTAGCACAGCAGGCTTTCGAAGAAGCCCGAAGAAGAACTCGAGAATTTGAAGACAGAGACAGGTCTCATCGGGAGGAAATGGAGGTGAGAGTCTCACAGCTGCTGTCAGTTACTGGTTAGTACTCTATCAAACATCTAGATTTTTTTTTAATAATGTCTGATATTTCAATTTTGTGACTTTGAGAGCTCTTGTTCCAGTGAAGGATTAGCCCATATATTTATTAAGAATGTTAAATCTTTCTATCAAAGCAAGTTCTTTGACATGGAATATTGCTAATCTCATAGTCCCTAAGTTAGTTAATTGTTTGAATTCATCTAGTTTGAATTTTTTGTGGCATGGTTAATTCCTATTGTCTGCTAAGATAGTGTGCTATAATGTTCTGTGACGCACAAGGGGCAACATATGGTGGAAACGTCCACTGAATTATATATCCCCATTATTTAATGACGAAATTATATTCGGTGACATTTGAGCAAATAACTAGTATTATAATGTACAGGTAGTCCTTGACCTACGACCAAAATTGAGCCGAAAAAATTCTGTTGCTAAGTGAAGCATTTCTTAAACGAATTTTGTCCCACTTTATGACTTTTCTTGCCACATTTGTTAAGTGAACAACTGCAGGACCGCATTCTGCCAGTTGATACCTCCCGACGTCCCACACGCTCCCACAGAGAGGGCCTCCTCAGGGTGCCGCCGGTCAAACAATGTCGGCTGGTGACACCCAGGGGGAG
>JANHFO010001666.1:31300-42519 GCA_032468095.1 Pareas carinatus
TAAGGGTGAAAAACAGTCATAAGTCACTTTTTTCAGTACCATTGTAACTTTAAACGGTCACTAAATGAACTGCTATAAGTCAGGGACTTCCTATATAGTGCTTTGATTTTTCTGCTGGCACAAGCAGCTTAAAAAGGCAGATGGGGTGTGGGTTTATATTTGAAGTAAACACAGTATGGAAGAGAGACATGAGAGATAGGGGTATGCATGAAATGGAGAAATTTTTGTTTCAATACCAGGATAAAACTGTTGTGCTCTAGAGGTTTTACCAAAATCAGAATATTTTGTCGCCGCAAATGTATTGAAGAAAGAAAACATGTAGCTATCCTCCCAAAAGTAGATCTGATTGTTCTCCAAACAAATCTACGCTCCCAAAAGTAGAAGAGAACTGATTGTTCTCCCCCACTGAGAACAAAAAAGCTTAAATCTAGACTTTTACAGGATTTGGTTTCAGAAACCATAAGACCCCATTCTTTTCCTGCTGCAGTGAACGATGGGAACAGGATGGGGACACACAGTGGAATAATCCTACTTGGCTTTGATGTGGCACTTACTGATTCAGTGCAGCAGTAAAAATGTTTGCAGAAGCTACAGAAGATCTGGGTATCGTTCACCATCTCCCACATTATTGCTAAACATTTAAAAATCCCTCCAAGCAGTATGTTCAGTGCACTAATTTTTATACACATGCCTGTGTGCATCACCGCCCTGTTCTGTCAACCCGACCGGGCCTTTTGGTGTCTTGTGGCCGACAAGTCACAGCCTGTCCCTTTCCCTCCAGCCAACATGCTTGGGACATAGCATGGAATGCTTCTTTCTAGCCAGGCGTCATCCCTCCTGCCCACTGCGATGTTGCTGACGCAAGCCTGTCAGCCCTTCAAGGTAAACCAAACTTGGAAATCAGAGAGACAGAAACTACTAAGGCAGGTAGTCCTCGACTTACGGCCACAACTGAGTTCAAAATTTCTGTTGTTAAGTGAGACAGTTGTTAATTTTGCCCCATTTTAACAACCTTTCTTGGCACCGTTGTTAAGTGAACCACTGCAGTTGTGCAAGTAATAACACGGTTGTTAAGTGAATCTGGCTTCCCCATTGACTTTGCATGTCAGAAGGTCACAAAAAGAGGGCTATAAAGCTTAAAGATGGCTATAAAGCACTGTTAAGCGGTATATAAGTCTAACTGCTATTGCTAAAAGGAGATTGTATAACCCCGGGGCACTGCAACCGTCATAAAAATGAGTCAGTAGCCGAGGGTCTGAATTCTGATCACATTCCATGGGGATGCTGCAACGGTCGTAAGTGTGAAAATCTGTCTTAAGTCACTTTTTTCAGTTCGGTTATAACTTTGAACGGTCACTAAATGAACTGTTGTAAGTCAAGGACTATCTGTACAGGTTGTTCTCAAGTTATGACTGCCATAGAGCCTGCCCACCCCAGTCATAAATTGGGTCACCCACGTAATGGACTCTTAGCAACCTTTTTGTGGCTGTCGTTAGGTGAATCACACTGTCTGTTAAGTGAACGCTGTTGTAATTAAGCAAACCAGGAGTTCGTTAAGGGTTTTGCCAAAAACCGGAATGCCAGTTTTCATCCAAAACATCTTAAGATGCAGTTCCATGAATGTGGGACACTACAAACGGCCATAAATCCAGCCTAGTTGCCAAGTACCTGAAATGTGGTCATGTACTTCTGCAGGGAGGGAGGGGGACTGTTGAAATTTCAAATCCAGATCCTAAGTACCCCAGGGAGGCCCATCGTAACTGAACCATCGCTAAGCGGCTGTTGTAAATCGACAACTACCTGTACTACTTTCATTATAAGGTGGTCATTGGATTATGACCATTTAGCCAGTGTGTCGATGGTCCCGCCAGAGAATCCAAAAATAAAACTCCTGGGTCATTCCGTTTCCAGTTGTTTGTTGAATACACTGCATGGGTCCAGCTGAGATAAAACCAACTCTGAATTTCCCAGACGTGAGTTCGTACAGTTAGACTTTAGATTTTCCCAGCCAAACCCCAATCCCTTCTGTGATCTAAATAAACAAGTCCACGTTGTTACAGGAGCTGTCTGCTTCAGTCTCACACCTGCCTGAGATGGCCTTGAAGGCTTTTGCAGGATCTCACGGGTCTGCAGACGGAGGCGTAGAAGTTTCGTTCTCTATCTAATCCATTCCACTACATTCCCACCCCCTTCCCAAGAATGGCAGGCAGATGCTAGAGCGTTCAACCTTGACACCATGATCATTCAAAGTTACAGTGATGCCTGAAACAAGGGGTCTTATAGGCTTGGAGGTTGCAGCTGTCCTATGACCATGACCTGTTCCCACGGTCGCATGTCCATGATTAGACGCTCGGCAACTGGCGTGCAGTTGCAAAAGTTGCAGCATCCCAGGGTCGTGCGGTTTCCATTTGCAACTCCTCTGCCAGCCCCCCCCCCACAAGCAAAGTCATTGGGGAAGCCGGCAGGAGGTGCCAACTCATCCCTGCAAGTCACTCCCACTCCCACTGCTTTTTGGCCTGCCTGCACTCCGTAGCCCACCTCCCCGTTTTTATCGCCCATCTGCGCTCCACAGCTCCTACCTGCCCGTAGCTCTCACCTGTTGGCCCGTTTTGAATTCCTGTCTCTTCCCAAGTCACAGCCATGTGCCGTCCTTGATTAACAACCCACGCAGCCCTTGCCGTCATGCTTTACAACCGCATTGCTTAGCAATGGAAATTCTGGCCGCGACTGCTGTCATAACCCAAGGACTACCAGCATCTTGCAAATCTGAATGCGCTTCCCCTTCCGTCCCTTTGTCTACTGGAGACTGTCCTGCTTGAGGTGCTTTCCGATAATTAGGTTTCGGTCCCTGACTCAGACTTCTTTTATCTCTTATCTTGGTTGCAGCTCTTCCTCCTGTTCCTCCAGATTATTCCCTCTGCCCATTACACAGTCTCAGGGATCGGCCCCATAGCTGAGTTATTTTTTTGGAAAAGTCTTTGCTCTCTCTTTTTTTTTGGTATCCTAATTTAAAGAGGGGAGACACATCTTGCCAAAGACCATCTGTGCACCACAAGTAGAAGCCCTGCATTAGATATACCGTTTGTTTATTCCAGGATCAAAATCCGTCATTTAGGAAACAAAACTGGTTTGAACATAGAATTCAATGTTGCGTGACCTCAGTATATTTTGGAGAGCAGTTTTATTACTGTTACCTTCCTCAATTCTCCTCAGTTTATTCATTTCGAATTCGACAATTTGCGGAATACATTGAGAAGATTTGCTTTGCTGCCTTGAATTTTAGGTTTGTTTCCAAGGATAACGCAGAAAACTGGGCCGTTGTGTGAAACTGAAGTTGAAGCTGTCCACTTTTCAGATTGCGAGGTTGCTGAGCACCTACAATTAGAATGCTTAAAGATTTAAAAGTCTCGTCGTTACAAATGCACATATAGGATTGCTGCAAAGTCTGCACAAAAGTTTCTTTTATAAAAAAAAAAAGCCATGCGTAGTTTAAATTACTTTAATAGATACCACATTTGAGCTCAATAAAAAGGGAAATCCCTGCACTCCTTGGTCTGCCACTCCTCAAAAGAGGCGCCAGCTCTTCGGAAGTATTCATCCAGCTCTTAGCAGCATATGAAAATGATCACAGATTGTATTCTTTATTTATACAATTTCTTTCCTATAAAAGGTTTTCATTTGCTCTCGTCTTCTGCATGTGCAAAAACTTAAGAACTCTCCTTTCCTAAAACATCCAGAGGGTTCTTATTTTAGATTAGCCTCTGGCAATTTTGAAGGCTAGGAATGAATATCGTTCTTAGACACGTTGTAGCTACCCCAGAGTGACACTTGTTTGAATGAAAGACTTCATTAATAATCCCACAGGCAACATTTGTATGCATCAAATGCATCTTTTTAGGAAAGCCAAGTTAGAGAGTAAGATACAAAATACAGAATAAAAATATTTAACCAATTTAAACATCATTTCAAAATATCATTTCTAATTTTGGCTCAGCAGTTAAAAACAGTTCTAATGAATGGTAAATGATCCAATCTCATGAAATCCTCAATAACATTTTTTGGGGAAGGACGGGAAGAAGAGGTGCTATTTCTTAGCACCAAAAGTTGCAATTATAAATGTACCACTGAATTTTAAGACATGTCGTCTCCTGGAAATAACTCTTTAATAAATCAGAATTGCAGTGATATTTAAAGCAACTGAAAGAAAGTTCCAAAAACTAAAACAGGAGCAGTAGCAGATTTCGAAATTAAAAGGACAGCGGCAGTTGGAAGACCAAACCTAGATTTGTAGTCACAGCCAGGAGACAAAGATTTATGTGGATTGAGGATGCATACCATGTGGCAACATCTGGAAAATATTACCTACGAACTTTCTTTTTATGTATGGAAAGTAAAGTGTATCTTCCTGTCTGACTGTTTTAAAGTCCTAATGTTTCAGAGCAGAGATATGCATGCGATGTGCCATGTAATGAATGCCTTTTACAGGGGTTATTGCCTTAATTTTCCTGCAGCTGGCAACCTAACATTTTTATTATAGTTTAAGGAATGTTTTTCCCTAGTTTATTACTCTTCCTTATTGACCAGAGAGGCAAAGCAAGCATTTCAAATGTAGGCTTCTGAGTATTCTGTCTTCTTAATGCCGGTCCTTGTGCTATTCGTTATCTCCCCTTGGGCAGCGTGCTGCAGAAGCTAAGATAGATCGGCGAAACAAGCTCCTTTGCTTATCCCATTTGTACAAGGCAGCAAGATATATAAATCAGTTCAAACAAGACCATTACAAGGATTTTGTTTGCTGGATACATTTTAATGCCACAGACAGGAGAGATTGCCAGCATGCTGCTGTTGCCGCTATTCTTGTGGTAGCTTTGTCTCACCACAAGCCCTGCCACATAATGGGGATTTTACAAAAGATGCTGTTTTGTCTTCTGGGAAGACACAGTAAATATACTGGCATGAAACTTCCAAAAGATGACATGTATCTTTATATAATGTTAGCCTTTTACTGCACTGTAGAAATAGAATTCTGTCAAGCAGTTCTGTATTTGAAGCAAGATCCTCTGTACAGTAAGCTTTTAAATTGTATAGTCTACAGCCAATAAAAATGTTGCCCTGAGTATAAATGCAAGAAAAATATTATGTCTTTCCCTTTGGTTGATGGATTTCTATAGAAATCAGAGAAAGGGAAGTGACATTTAATATCAGGCTATATGGTCATGGAAAAATTGCTTTGCATGTTTTGAAATACCGAACTCAACTCATTTAATTGAGGCTTTGATAGCCTTTGTTTATTTAAGAGATGTTTAGCCTGTTTTTCAGGGCGTACAAGTCTTGCAAAGAAGCTTGTAAGATTATAAAACATAAGAAAATACAATTACAGTAAAAAATCAAAAGCTTTTCCTTGAAAAAGTAACATGAAACTGTAAGCTATGGGCAATTTTTCAACTGAAAACTGAACCCTTGGCACATTAATTCATTTTTCTCTGCTGGACAAATTTTATATGCCTTTTGAAAGTTTATTGCAGGTCTTAGCTTCGTTGTGAGTTTTTTTCCATGGGGGTGGGAAATGCTTTTATTTGAAAAAGAACATTCCTGTTAATAGTGCTGCTATAAATATATAATTACTATTGATCACTGTCAGTCAGTGTTTCACTGTTGCTCAGCCCTTTTTAACCTGCATTGACTGAAAGAAAAGCATATATTACAGAATTGCTTGACTTGCAAAGATTATCTGCTCTGTGCTACATTCAATGCCGATTCTAAGCAAAAAAAAAAATGGTTTTCCTAACGAGCTTAATTTTGTAGCTGCCTTGCTGCTGGTTTGTTTCACCAGCATTTTTACACAGCAGTCCAGCCTCTTTTTCAGAAAGAGGCCATAAATATTTCTGTGGACATTAAACAAACCTTTAGATCATTGTGTTCTCCCCCCTCCTCGTAACTCACAAATCAGACTATAATTCTGAAATATAAGGGTGAAGGCACTTTCGATAGTCAATATGCATAGAGGGCACATCTAAAACATTTTGATTTGATTTGCAACATTTTACTATCTATCTCTCATTGGCGTTTCATCTCCTCTTTTTGTCCTCTTTGTCTCATCCAGGCAAGAAGACAACAAGACCCTAGTCCTGGATCAAACCTGGGAAGTGGTGACGATCTCAAATTGCGTTGAGAAGCAGTGCTGCGCTTTTTAAACTTGGCAAATTATGGAATTAAAAGACCAGAAACTGTGATGACTGGAAATATATATATAAGGATATATAACCTTTTCCCTGATCTGCGGCAGCCAATTTATCATGTCCTGCCATGGTTTGCACTATGTTTGTGTTGCATTACCTGTGTTTCTGTTCTTTAAGCATGTCGCCAGTGGGAATTTGAGATTCTTGTTTTTCTATGCAAGCTTATGATTTTTTGGCACTATTTTAGAAAAGAGAGAAAGAACTTTACGCAGCCATAAAACCATTCCTCAGACGATACTTGTTCATTTCAGGATGGGTCCAAATAAATTTTTGTGAGTTCTTTAGAAACCAAAACTTTCTAAACTAGTTTTATATGAGATGTTCAAAGTTTGTCATAGTGTTCTTGCTTTTGACATACACTCTTTGTGGTTGTCTCTGTTTGCACTTTTTAAATCAACTTGCAAAAGACTTTACCCTTTTACCTTATGCAACCTGAACCAAGTAACACAGTGTCGTCTGTTGATTTACTGAATTACATGGTTTTATTTTTAAAAGTACTGTAGTGTACTTTTTTAAATTTTTAGTTTACATTTCCAGTGGCAAAATGTTTTAAAGGAATCTTAATCTGTCAGCATATTCTGATGTACATTGAATTCTGAAACTGTTCTTCTGAAACTAATTTTTCTCCAACTGAAATCGAGACATTTAAATAATGGTTCAGTGTGTACAAGATCTCATACTGGTTGCAAGATTTCTCTCTCTCTCTCTCTCTCTCTCACTCTCTCTCTCTCTCTCTCTCTCTCTCACCTTCTCATTGATTCAATATTTTAAAATAGAGATAAAAATTTTGTGTAACTTTAATAATTATTCACCTCGCCCTGTTTTCTTCCATTTATTACTCAACAAGTATTCTCTGCTTTCTTTATGTTGTATCTAATAGTTTTGCTCTGTTTATCTAAGCAATCCACTTGAAATATCCATCTGTACTATTCATTTAGACTTTTAGAGTGAGTAGATAATGGTCATTGACAGAAGGGTGTATACCCCTTTTAGATTGAATCACAGTTGTCTGATTTTCAGTTTTTCCAGTTTTAAAAAGGTCTGCCATCCCTGTAAAACCCAAGGCAAGAGGCAAAATGCAAGGGCGGAATCCTGCCTGCTTACATTTTGCAAAATTAATATACGTCCTTGGTCTTTCGGTATTTTTAGTCAACAAATAAAGGGCTTGATTTGTGCATAGTTGGGTGATGCAGCAGCTGATGCTTCTAGTTCATTTTGGAACTCTCTTCCACTCCCCGTGAAGCAAAGTTGTTGGCCCATCAAACACCACCAAGAATGAGTGGGCACGATTGTAGTTAGCCAAGATGAGCATTGGCAGCAAACCAGGAATGTGAGGTCTTCCTATTTCAGGTCTTCATGGTTTTTAAAAAATCGACATGGCGCCATTCCAAATCATGTATGTTGGTGTGGCAGGTGAAAGCTATGACCAGCTATGGGTTAAACCAGTAACCCAGCATACGAATTTCATTCTTACTGGGGTCAAGGAGAGCCATGTCAAAAAAACTTGGTGCTTGTTCTGTGATACCTTACCAAGTTCAGAGGGTGGGATGGTGGTTAGGGAAGTAGAGACGAAATAAACCCACAAGATGGATGGCAGCAGGACTCGCGTCAGAAAAACTAACGGCTTTTGCACCAAAGAAACGAATCAACTCAGAGGAAATCACCTTTGCAGTTATCAACACACCTTGACAGATTTCTTAAAGCGGGTAGTTAAGGCTACACATCATTCGAACCTCAGGATTCTGCAAGTTCTGCTTAGTAAATTTGAGGAGGTAACAGTGGTGTAACTGCAATCATCTCATCTAATTGTTTCCTATCAGTTATATTTTGCAATTTACATTTCTACTGTTCTGTATATATTCCTCTTCCCCCAAATATTCTACTGATCCCGGTAGAATAACTGTGATGCATTATTTTTTAATAATGGGAACTAAATTAGAAACAACTACAGATTTATGTTAATAAAACCTGATGAAATTCCCCATATGTGACAACCCTGAATTTTATCTTTACTGTAACGGTTGATTGTTTATACTGTTCCCAGGTAGATCTCTAAACAGAGAGCTATCACTGTCACACTTCCTTTTAATAATTTTTGATACATTTTTTCAGTGTGTTTTTAAATTTTCCTTAAGAAATAATGCTTCAAAGAGTTTTCTAACTGCTGTTATTATCCATAATGTTTTGTTCCCTTTTATTTGCAAATAGCATGATGTTACCTGTTTCCAATATGATTTGAGGGAGGAAAAAAGCTTTTAAGTATGCAAACTATATTGTTGCATATTAACCTTTGTGTGTAAATATTTTTATCCTATTCCTTAGAACTATGCTACTTATGGTCAATTCCATTGATCACAGCTTGGTTTAATAAGGTGGGATATAAAGGGGCTTTGCCCATACTTTCAGGCAGTCTATGGTAGAATCAATTAAATCAAGACACTTGACCATAGTTTTCAGTTTCCAATTATCTACAGAATAAAGCAGGATATGAAAAAACATGACAATTTTGCAATCTAGTTTCTCCTTGACCTGAAGATCATTTTTTGGTTTGGATTACGCATGAAGCTATGGCTAATTAGGAATTTCCTGATTTCATGGCTTGTGATGCAAAGGTTTATTAAACCAAGGTATGATTGTCAGAAAAGGCCGCTATATCTTAATGCTGGCATTAAGATCAACAAATGTTGCCCTTCGCTATTTAGTGCAAACCTATTAAACTCAAAACATTAAGTTATTGATGCAATTTGATATTTTCATAATTTCTATTTAAACAGAAGTTGCATCATCTTCATCGAACATCTTAAAAGAGTTGCCTTAAAGCATCAACATTGCTTTTGCTGTCTTTTTCTCTGTCATGTTCATAATAAACTTCTGTATAGTGAAACTAAGTGGCTGTTTATTTCTTTGTAAGGATATTTAGAAGCAGAAATACTGATTTTTTTTAAAAGAAATATTGAGCAAAATTGACCTTTTCCAAGAGATATTCATGAAGTGTGATCGTCATTTTGTTACTTTTTGAATAGATTCTCAGTAATACAGTTGGAAAAATTAGAAATTTCAGACTTTGCTTAAGTCATCTGTAACATCTCCTAGTACCACGTTTCCCCCCTGACAATAAGACCGGGTCTTATATTAATTTTTGCCCCAAAGGACACAGTAGGGCTTATTTTCCGGTTAGATCTTATTTTGGGGGAAATACGGTACTCAATGCGTCCATCTGGCTGACGATCTTAACTGGAGCTTATTTTGGGGTAGGGCTTATATGACGAGCATCCTCAAAAATCATGCTAGGGCTTATTTTCTGGTTAGGTCTTATTTTGGGGGAAACAGGGCGTATATTTTTCATTGGTTTCTGGGAAACAATTAGTTCTGAACTTCATTTTCAGAACTAAACATCGATTCAATGAAACTTTTCCAGTGCACGTTTTCCCAGAAAAGTTCACAATAGGATAAAGGTCCCCCCCCCCGCCGCACATGCGTGCTAGTCGGTCCGACTATTTAAATTTTTTAAATATAATACAGGTTGAACTATCTGGTCTCTTTTTAAGTTTAGTTAAAATGCTTCTTTTGCGATCTCAACCCAAAGCGGTTGCTAAAACAGACAGGAGGCTACAAAGAGCGGGTGTTTCCCAGAGCCGTGACACAGCTACTGAAACAGTCCACTTCCAGCTGCTCCGTTTTGGCACAGGATGCGCAAAGTCGCAAGCAGAAGAGGCGCCAAGTTTGTGCAAATCCTTCCAGGGAGGGTTCAAAGGCTGCCTCATGAATTCCCGGCTAAACTAACCACGATGGAACCACTCCACGGTCTGCTTTTGTCGAATGCAATGGCGGCTGGCCGTCGCGGGCGCCAAGAGCAGGCCACGGACAACACCTGTGATTTTCTTCTGGGTTGCGACCCCCAATGCTCGATGCATCCCTTCTCTAGCCCAGCAAAAGGTGCAAGCTTGGCCTGGCTGGGTTTTTTTTTGAGCTTTGCAGATTTTCATGATTTCAGGGTCTTCGGCATTCCAGGAGGCTCCGTCGAAGCCCTTTCATCCCTTGTGGGGAAACCCGTGCTACGTTGGGAACAATAAAAGCAGATGGAGAGGGTTGCAAGGAGGATGCAGGTGCACACATCCTTTGTGCGGACTTCACAGAAGAAGAAAAAGCCTTGGGAAAAAAAGGGTTTGAATGGGCAGAAACGTCCCGGGAGAGTTGTACACACAGCTGCCTTTTTTCCCCCCTTATTTCCATGCAATATAATACAGTTTACATCCCAGTCGTGTAAACCAGTACTCCCAGCAACCTTTCAGGCACCAGGGACCAGCTCCATGGAGAAAGGATTTTCTGCGGACCGGTGGAAGTGTGGTTTTGTAGGCTATCTGCATCCTGTGAACGGGGCTTGGCTTGCTTGCGTGGACCGCTTGCTGGCCTGCCGTGGACCGGTGTCAGTCCACGGACCGGGGGTTGGGGACCCCCCCCCCCGATGTAAGCAATTCTACTATTCATGTCCTCTGCAATTTTTGTAATGGCACCAACGCAAAGCCAGCCAAGAACGGTCTTTAAAAATGCGCTGAGTCCTTCTCCGCCTTGCCTTCCTCACTTCCTTCCCTTGATCTTCTTCCTTTTTCTTTTCCTCTCCTTCTGCTCCTCTTCTTCCTTTCTCCTTTCTTACTTTATTATTATCTTACCCCCAGTCCCATTTTTATTTTGAATTCTACAACATTTTATCCATTTTTTGCAGTCCCATGGCACATGTGCCACAGCGGGCACTGTAGAGCCCTCTCTGTTGGCACGCGGGTGCTGAGCACGCTCAGAAGAAAGTAGCGGCGCCTGATGACATCACGGCCATGCACCGGCTCAGAAAGAGAGTAGCAGGCGCTGGGCGATGATGTCATGAGCCGCGATTCATTAGCTGCGACTCGTCCAGGCCCTCGGCGCCTAAACGCTTAGCCACCACTGTTCTAGTGTCATCACCCTCTTTTTTTGTGGGGAGGGTTATTT
>JANHFO010001667.1:13750-31319 GCA_032468095.1 Pareas carinatus
TTTTTATTTGCCTGTAAGCCGCCCTGAGTCCTTCGGGAGAAGGGCGGGGTATAAATAAAAATCTAATCTAATCTAATTCATAATAATTCAGGTGCGCACATTCCATGCCTAGGAATCTGAACCCTTCCTTGCAATCTCTATAGTTTTACCAATTTTATTTATTTATTTATCTAACTGTATCCAATTTAAGTAAATAAAATAAAACTCCACTGTTACAACCCTATAATCCATTAGTATATAATACACCATTAAAAAAATAATATACAGCAAAAAAAAGATGAGATCTGGGCACTTCATACAATCGCAAATAAAAATAAACAACGGCACATCCAGTAAGGATGGGGCCCTAATGGAGGAATATCATTCTGGAGATGATTAACAAACTAAAATAAAACCCCACCTCCTCCCCATGTGCATCTTGTTCCCTTCTTTATCTCTTTGTTAATTCTTAATCAATTCTACTGTTATTATTTATTGTTTCAAGGTTTAATGTTTCATATTATTTCTTTAATTGATTGTACGTTACCTAGATTACTGCTAGCAGGATAGGCAGCATGTTAGTTACATACATACATACATACATACATACATACATACATACATACATACATAAAGGGGCCCAATCCATTTAAACTCCTGGTATACTACATATGCTAGCATGTTTCCTACAGTTTCCAAAGAAACAATATAACAATTAAAAGTAGCAAGGAATGACATATTTTAAAAATAATAGCAGGGCACATAAAGGCAACAATATCCCAAAAGCTCTCTTAAGCAGATCCATCTCACAATCTTCATAAAGGAACGCAAAATGTCCATTATTCCAAAGGAAAGAAGTTCCAACAAAAAATACTGCCATATATAAGAATTATTATTTTCACAACTAGGATTGGTAGTTTCTAAAATTGTTCTCTGTTGTTGTCTCCTCCCTCTAGGGTTGAACCTCTTATAAGAAGAAAAATTATCATTTGACATCTTCACAGATAGTCCTCACTAAATTACCACAATTGGTCCTTGAATTCCGGTCATAAGTCATTGTTGTCATGTGACCAGATTGGATTTTACTATTTTTACAACACTAGTAAAGTGAGTCACATAGTCATTAACCAAATCACATGGCTATTAAGCAAATCCATTCCCCCAATGGGCAAAAAACACTGGAAACTAGCAAAAAAAATTGTAAGTTATGGTTATATGGCCATGGTTGTAAATCTGAGCTGGTTGCCAAACAACCAGTCGTAACCTTGAGGACAGATGTAAGTTCCGTTTCTGAGTCTGTTGTAATTTTGAACAATTGTCAAACAACCAGTTGTTAAACAAGGATTTTAGAAAACAAGAAGATTGATATTACTATAGGTAAGAAAAAGCTAATGAGCATTTTAGTCTGATAAGACTCTGGAAGAAAACTCAAAATTCAAATTTTATCATTTTCGGTGCAACTATTTTTTTCTTCAAACACACTATTCTCCAGCATAGAATGTTTATCTGTGAGACACAGACTGAGACAAAATTTCCAGCTATTTTTTATAGCTATATAATAGTTTATGATATATTGCCAGACTTGCCTCTCTCTGAGTAAGAACATTTAGAACAGGTGTAATATCCAGTAATGTTCTATCAAGTTGATAGAGGTTCAGAAAAGAGTAGAAATATCTACTCATATAGCTGAAGTTATCCTCCAATTAGGTAATGAGTGCATTTAGCACTGATTATTTAAAACAGATGCTTATTTTAACTATATTTCCCATTTAATATAATTACAGTTAGTCGTAGACTTACAACAGTTCATTTAATGACTGTTCAAGGTTACAACATCACTGAAAGAAGTGACTTTTGACCATTTTTCACACTTACAACTGTTGCAACATCCCCAGGTCGCATGATTAAAATTCAGATAGTTGGCAACTGATTCATATTTATGGCACTTGCAGTGTCCTGGGAACAAGTCCATGGGGAAGGCAGATTCACTTAACAAATGTCTCACTCAGCAACATAAATTTTGGACTCAATTGTGGTTGTAAATCAAAGACTACCTATATTTAGGCAAAGTTAAATCTATACAGTGCTATACAGTGCAGTATATATATTTGAAAACCAAAATTATCAAAGGAGAATTCCTTCTCCAAATGTCTACACATACAATACATTTAATGAAGCATCTATAATTTGAATTACTGACTGGCTGCAATCAAGAGGCAAAAGAAAAAGAAAAAATGGGGGGGAAATCAGGGATAGTGGGATCTCTATCATTTCTGCTGAAAAGTCTCTTTTCTAGGATATTCTTTCTTTTGAAGATCATTTGACAGCAGCCAATATATGAATTATAATTATGTCAAGGGACTATAGTGGTAATATGTAGAGATGATTGTTTTGCTATCGCACAAAATTATTTTGCCATAACTGCTTTCTGAATTTAACAGCTGCTGTTGTGATGAACAATGTCATTATTTGGATAATGAGAAGACTTGAATAAAAAGTCTAAAGCTTTAGGGTACAGAGCTGAGACAAAAATCAGCCTTCTAGCAGTCTCAAAGGTGCCTTTTCAATAGGAAACTGGACTGCTTTTTCCTTGACAAACAAGATGTTTTGCTTCTCATCCAAGAAGCTTTCTTGGATTCTTCTTTCTTGGATGAGAAGCAAAACAACATTGTTGTCTTTTTCCTCAAGAAAAAAACAGTCCAGTTGCATTTTGAAAAAACACCTTTGAGACAACTATGACCTGAATGACTGAGAATCTCCAGACATGCAGCCTTCTAGCATTTAATGACAGAGAAGAGCTTCAAGATTCCTGTGGTACGTTTCCCCATTTTATAATAATGTAAGCAGTCTTTTTTTACCCCAAGATCCACATTTGACTGTTGACACTGGAGCCACAATCAATAAAACTTCATGAACTCAAGATAAATACGTTGATTTAATTTAAATACAGAGAATATGATCATCTCACTGTATTTAATAATTTGCCCATTCTGTCCCACAGTAAAATTACAGTTTGGCAATAACTTTCATAAGGTTTCTACAATTAAACCTAAAGCTTAGTGATTGTGATATAGTTTTTGGTCTTAGGTTGCACACCCATTTTATAATCACATTAACTTTCCTCATATGATTTAATAATACTGTTTATTAAAACAAACAAATAATATGCCCACAGGTGCTTCTTCACTACAGCTGGCTTTCCTAAGAAATTAAAGAGTCAAAGACTAAATCATACCTACTGAAAATATTATTTCATTACCACTTATGTTTAAAACAGGAACTCATTAAAACAGCAGGCAACACCCCTCAACATCTATTTCCATTACTTATTAGAAAAAGATTATCATTTTAACATCTGGCTTCAAAATGTGCATAGAATTATATTATCTGTATAAGATCTTTACCAAACTGCTGCAAAAACCATCAAGGAGTAAACATGATCAAACTGGAACTACAAACTCAATCAAAAGTCTAGAATGCTTTTGTCTATTAACCACATTTCCAAATGTCTTGTTATTAA
The DNA here is from genome assembly GCA_032468095.1 of Pareas carinatus. Lineage (NCBI taxonomy): Eukaryota > Metazoa > Chordata > Lepidosauria > Squamata > Pareidae > Pareas > Pareas carinatus. The sequence goes on from JANHFO010001667.1 coordinate 17,250, forward strand.
AAATATGTCTTCACAAAATAAATGTGTGTGTTCTAAAAATGTTGCACTCTGATGTACATTTACTTGGGAATAAGTCCCACTGAACTCAGGAGGACTTGATTCTGAGTAAACATTATAGAGACTTGGGCTGAAAGCTTTAAATTTGCCAAAATCCACTTAAAATATGCAGTCCAGGAAATATAATCAGCTCCACAGGGGCACATCACTCTTTCAGCAAATCCAAGTGAGGAATGCACAGTGCAAAGTTAGTTTAGAAAGAGAGCCAGAATTCGTTTGATAGTTGGAGAACTCAGTACAGGAAGAAACTATTTGAGTTATTGCACAACCCTACCTTTAAACTAGCTTTAAAATGACAGAAGCATATTCTAACTAGTAATGGAAACATTTGTTTACCAAAAGCATCTTTCTAGTATGATAATTATTCTAGTCTATATCCTATATCCTGGATTATAACGTACCATATACTGTAACTTGCATAATAAGTAGACATAAATGCAATAACTATTTCAAGAATCACCCAGCCAGCACAGGCGATTTGTAATTGGACTAGATTCCAAAGTGACAACTAATTTATTGCTCAGCAACCAGGCAAAAGAAATAAAAAACAAGACCTCTATTTTTTAAGAAGTTAAAATAGTGCAAGTTTCAAATCTTACATAGAACTGCCAGAATTCAATAATAAATATGCAAGATTTTTACTACAGGCAAATTAGTACCTAGTCTTACCCCCAAAATAGATCAGAATTCACATAATATCAACTTTACTTGAACCATGAAAAGTTCTTATTTATTATCCTGACTGCATTGGAGAAATACTAAATACATGGATATGCTAAGAAAGGCTAAATACAGAATACATCAGGAGTTCTCAAACTAGGAAGGAAAGAGGAATGCACCCAAAGCTACAATTATGACCAGAATTCTATTTACCTGGACAAGGAAGCAATTAAGGATGCTCTATAGTTGTTAGAAGCAACTAGCAAGTATTGATCCAAAATATAAGAGAGGCTGTGTCAAAAATACATAAATTCACGTTTTATAAGTTATACAAAAGCATGCTTTTTCTTCTACTTAAAACTGGTTTCAATGGTTTTATTATTTATTTCCTATGAAAAGGAAATAAATATAATTTTTTATTTTATAAAATTATGAAAATTTACTGTATCTTTATTCTGACATATAGAATAAAATATAATTATTAAAAATGACATATTAATGTCTTGCTTAACTCTAAATCCAACAAAAGCATGATGAATACTGTCATTACAATTTATTTATTATTTTAGGGGATCATGGCAGAACTCATGATACATATGCCAATAGATACTGGAAATCTGATTCCAAGAAAATCTCATTTCAAAGAAAGGTACAAAATAAAGGGTTTAAGAAGTTTGATTTGTGAAGAGCAGAGCAAAACCTTGTATAAATATTTGTATAAGTAGTCTTCAGCATACGATCATTTGTTCAGCGACTGCTCAAAGCTATGATCGCACTCAACGAATTGTGGTTATAACCTATTCTTGGAGTTCCAGCTGTCCCAGCAGCCCCACAGTAATGATCTGGGTGCTTGGCAATCAGTTAACACTTAAGAGTGGTTGCAGCACCCTGTGATCCTGTCATTGCCATTTACAGCTTTCCAGAAAGTTAATGGGAAAGCTTGCAGGGAAGGTCACAAGTAAGTGAGGTCTCTCTCACCCTCACAACCCCCCCACTTCCTCTGCATTTGTACTGGCCATTCACACAAACTCATGCACCCTCCCTGACTCTCATCACACTTCCAACACACCAGTGTGCACTCTCTCTGACAAATGCCTTTTGTGTAGATCCTTTCAACCTCCCTAATCCTCACACACTCTTTCCCTCCCTCCCCCATCTGGTAGCAGCCACTTACATGCCTGCTGGTCTGCGATTTGCAGTTTCCTGCTGGCTTCCCCACTGACTTTGGTTATCATCTAACAACCATGAGATTCAATTAAAGACTGCAATTGGGACTGCAGGATTACTGTCAGTAATTACATTCCTTAGTGACAGAAATTCCATCCCCAACTGCTGTCTCAGGTCGAGGACTACTTTTAATGCTATGCTTTCATGAGGAAGCAAAAACAAATGGAAAGATTTCAGTAATGTATAATATGGCATCTCAACTAAAGGAACTGGAGGTCTATAATGAGGATTCTCAAAGACTATAGATCCAGGGTTGTGGGATTTCTAACCACATTTTTAAGTTCAAATCATTATCAACAGCTGTGACTATCAATTCTCTGCCCCTTTCACTTTCTAGTAACCAAAGCATCCAATCATTTGACCATAGCTTCCCATTATCAGCTGCAGCTATTGGTGGCTTATAGTATAACTATAAAATGAAAACAGTAAGTAGTAGTTTGACTTCATAGAACAATAGAGTTGGAAGGAATCTCAGGGCATGTCTGATAGATGAGAAGCCAGTTTCTGTTTAAAGATCTCCAGTGAAGGATCTTCTGACATCCATGGTGAATCTATTTCTTTATATTTTTAATCCATTCTCCAGGCTTCCAAATCTGTCACCCTCATGGTAGCCATTTTTTTCCTGATCAGTTTTAGAATATGATATTTACATTTGTCAAACTTCATCTTTTTACTGCAAATCCTTTTCTTTCTTCTCTGAAGTATTAGTCAACCACCTACTCATCTCCAGTGTTGTGTCATTTGCTGATGAGCATCTCCTTAATTCCCTCATTCTACTAAATGGATGACCACTTGGTCATGATCAGATGATAACAAGTAAAAGGAGAGGCCAATGGTTTGGTTTAATGGTTAAGGAAGCAACCCAGAAACTGGGAGACCATGAACAGCTGTCCAGCCATAGGCATAAAAGCCACTTGGATGACTTTGGGTCAGTCAGTCTCTCTCGCCTGAATCCACCTCACAGGGTTGTTGTGGAGAAATAGAGGAGGAAGGAGTATTAGCCTTTGCCATCTTGAGTTATTTATAAAAAATAAAGGCAGGATAAAAATCTAATTAATAAATAATAAAAAATCTAATAAATAATAAAAAAATCGAGGTATCAAATCTAAAACAGAGTATTATGTCACTCCACACAAAACTTTTCTCTAAACGGAAGCCATTAACAATCACTCTTTGTATACAGTCATTCAGCCAATACAGTCTGTTCAATACAGTATGGATTAGCTGATAATTTATTCTTTTTATTAAGGAGACTAACTTGACAGATTTTGCCAACATTTAGATCTATTATGCCTAATGAACTCTCCTGATTTATTTAAGTTACTAACATTATCAAAGAAAATTAGTCTGGGTAAGCCAATAACTGAATTCTAGAAGCAATTTTGCTTTAAATTAACAAAGATTATTAAAGGGATGAAGAGTGAGATAAAAGTGACACGAAGATCACATATGACAACCAGTTGTAAATTATAGACCATCTGCTGAAGAACAATTTAAATCATGCTAAATTATTTAGGCTTTCCAAAGAACATATTCCATTCTGTAGAAACTGTCTGATTTTAAAACTGTAGGAGAAGGGAAATTTATTAAAATGAGAAATCAAGCCATCCTTCTCCCAAATGGTTCTAAACATTAAACAGGTTATTCCGTAGCAAATAAGTATCCAAGGTAATATTTGGTGTAAGAAAATATGCATTAATCTGTTGCAGTTTAAAATAACGAGCTGCTAGTTCTATGATCTAACAGATTAAAGTTCACTTCTTAAATAATTTAGTTTAATCAACCTGGAGCTGATGACAGTGATTCATCTCATTACTCTTATGTTGGAGGTGAAAGGGCCTCTTGCTGCTTGACACAGTCTGGGTGAGGTCCTGATAAACCGGGTGTGCCAACATTAACAATAGAGCCAACATAGTCATTCATCCATAGAAATATGTAAGGATCTGAACAGATTATGTCATAGAATTTGCAGATATAACATCGACTTTTTCAAAAATGCTGACATACTTTGCAATACTGAATATATTATATTACTAAGTGTAACGGTAAATTGTGTTTTGCTTGGATATGCAAAATCGCTGCATTCTTCAAGAGAAATTATGGCCTCTGGGCAATATAGAGGGTAAAAATGTAAGTGATTATTTTTTATACTCTATTTTTGTTTGATTTAATTTAACTAGTATTGAGATGGCTTCCAAGTGCAATATTTGATATTTTAAAAGCAACCACAATTAGAGCTAATTCTTTACTTATTCCAAGTAAAAATGGGTATTGTTGCTATCTAACTAGACCACATGGATACACTAGGTATAAAATAGATTCACACATAAAACATAGCAGAACTTTTAATTGTTAATTTCATTTTTTGTTTGTTTACTTGTTTGTTTTGCATTCCACCTTCATTAAGTTTACAAATAACTCAAGGTGGCGGACATATTCAATACGCCTTCCTCCTTCTATTTCTCGCACTCCAACCTTGAGAGGTGAGAACAGATTGATCCAAAGTCAACAATTGTCAAAGTTCTTGTTCTGTACATCAACTGGTTGTACAATTATTTTATAACCAGACTAGGTTAGATTTTCAGTTTGTTTAGGTACAGTAAGTTCACTGAAATTCCATCAGCATAAAAACCAAAATATACCACTTAACATGAAACGTACTTGATTTCTGAAATAATCTGCTGTGTTCTGACAAAATAAGCTTTTAATTAATAACTAAATAATATACTTTTAAATGTCAATAATTCTTGAACTCAACATTCTTGAATAATATCTGTAAAAGGGAAGGCCTCCCATGATTTTTTCAAGGTGTTTCAGGGCAACTAATTTATTTTTTATTATTTTTATGTTGCTTTAACTGGCAAATCTAAGAAACATACAAAGTTAAAGCTAAATAAATAACTTAGCGAAATATAAATTATATCATAATTAATAAACCATAATTAAACCTTCAACAAATTATACAATAATCATATACAATAATAAGCATCATTTAAAACTTACATGCAATCATTTGTATTTTTAATAGTGTTCTTTAAATTCTATTTTTATAATCTTTTTACTACATTGTAAATATAATGTATGACTGTTAGAAGCTGGCTGAGAAAATCATGTGATCTTGGGATGCTGCAATTGTCTTAAATACGTACTGATTGTCAAGCACCCAAATTTTGGTCACGTGACCACGGGATGCCACAATGATAGTGATACCACTGTGATCATAAGTGTGAGAATGGGTTGAAATGATTAAATTAAAATAAATTAAAACTTTATTTTAATTTATATCAATGTAAAATATGGTTTCTGAGATGTAAATGACAGAGCATTGCTTAAATTGTACAATTGATGCTGAGTATAATATTGAGAAATAGCAAAGGTATGTTGAATTAGTTTATAAAATGAAAAAGAAAAAGAGAGGAACTTGGAGATTAAATACTTATCCACTTTTTCCAAGTAGTTCTTTTTCTGTTTTTCTTTTAATAAAAAATCACAATAGAGTGGAGACACCAAGATCAAAGATGCAAACAACCAGGTTTCTTTTACAGCTTTCTGAATGTTAAATAAGAATGCTGTTCTTATTTCAAGTTCTGCAGGAAGGGAACTCTAACAGAGAACACTGCAGTATAGTATCCAATTGGTATAAATGAAAACACAACAACCATAAACACCAAATAAATAACAAAATGAGGGAAGATAAATGTTTTTCCCCTCAAATCTTCACAGAAAGTCAGTAAGAAGCATTAAAACTTAAATGCTTGCTGGAGGGAAAATCTGATGTCAAAAAAATTCTCTAGCAAGGACATCCCACAAATAAAAGATCCAATAGAGAGATAACTTTCTTGCAGCTATCCATTTCACCATTAAGAGCTATGCCATTTGCAGCAGAGTAATATTTATTTAGGCACAGCTTTGGGAAATTGCTGTCTAAGAGACAGAAAAATTATTACCAAACAGATATTTAAAAATTCAGTGCTGTAGCACAATTCTATTTACAATGCCTCCATCGCTATCACAGTAATGTGATGCATACAATAGTCATTTAATAATTGACTATAACTCAATTAAAAGTCCAGTTGGAAAAAGTCAAAGGCCACCATTCGATATTTCACATATATTTTTGGAAAGTGTTGGTCAATATAATTCCAATATTCAATGAATAAATCCTTTGGTTTAGACCAGTCTAGTACCCTGAAGATGTATTGGCTTCATTTTCCAGATGTGTGTGTGTGTGTGTGTGTGTGTGTGTGCGCGCGCGCGCGTGCACACACGCGCGCAATGGGTCAACAAATAAAGACACTGAGCCTGTCCGCTGTTAATCTGACAGCCCAGGTTCATAATAAAAAAATCTGAGTGCTGCATGACAGAATGAGCTCCTGTTATTTGCCCCAGCTGCTGCCCACCTAGCAGTTTGAAAGCATGCAAATGTGAATTGATAAATGGGTTCAATTTTGGTGGGAAGGTAACAGCATTCCATGTACCCTTGGCATATAGCCATGCTAGCCACATGACCAAGGAAATGTCTTTGGACAATGTTGGCTCTTCAGCTGTGAATAAGAGATGAGCACTGCTTTGCACCTTTGGATAAATATACTTATTTATAATGCAACACCTCTTGTTTCCATAATAAAAAAAATCATTAACACTTTAACAAAATATATAGATAAATTATGTCTTCAATCACTAGTATTTTACGAAGCTAATAGACATAAATTATGTTGCTCCATAAGAAGCTTCCACATTTACTTCCATGTGACGGACAATATCATTATGAAGAGAGTAAATACAAAAAGAATCAGACTTTGGAGGAACAAAATATAGCTTATTTGTGAATAAGACTTTAGTTAGCAATCATTAGTCATTAGTTAGCAAAGTTCAATGTATACATACAAAGAGCACCAACAGTTTGGCATAATGTTTAAGATGGCTTAATAACCAGAAGCCTGTAACCAATGGAATAGTTTTGAGCTAGTCATTCTTTCTCAGTCCAACCTACCACATACGGTTGTTATTGTGAGGGAAAAAAGAGGAAGGAGTATTAGGTATACTTGCTGTCCTGAGTGATACATGAAAATGTGGGACAAAAATATTTTATGCATTAAAAAATCATTAATATTGTAGTAGAATTTAGATGCAATTTTATTCTGTAAATAGCAATTCTGATTTACCATTATTCCAGGAAACTGTCAGTATTCACAGTATACTTGCTAGAAGTTGATCTAAAATGACAAACCAATTCCATTTACAATTTAGCATTCAAATTAAAGTGGCATGGTGGCCTAGTGGTTAAGATGCTGGACTTGTTGGCCAGAAGGTCGGCAGGTTGAGACCCAAGCACCACATGATGGGGTGAGCTGCCATTCTTACCCCTGTTCCTGCCAACCTAGCAGTTCGTAAACATGTAAATGCAAGTAGATAAATAGGTACCACTTTGGTGGGAAGGTAATTGCATTCAGTGTACTGCATGCTGGCTATGTGACCTTGGAAATTATCTTTGGACAATGCTGGCTTCCTTGGCCAGGAAACGAAGATGAGCAATGTTCACTAGAGTTGGATACAACTGGACACCAAATCTTTACCTTTTTTATTATTATTCAAACTGAAAGCCAGTTGTTAAGATTGATGAAAGCCCTATGATTCTTGCCTCTTTGCAGATGTGCTGTTTCAGTATCAATTGGGCATCTTTAAGTCCCTTCACTTTCTGCACACTTAAAATTATATCTGCACCTTGAGTGAAACTCTCTACAAAAAGAAATATAGTACTTCTAAAGTTTATCAAAGTGATAAGAAAATTAAGGCAACTGAGAATAAAGCTTAAAATTTCAAAGCACATCAGAGAACTAACCCTGTATTGAAATTGTGTAGCATTTTAAATCATGTGCTTCCAGTGGCGTATGCAAGAAACTACAAGTAATGTCAAACTTGGGGGGCAATTATCATACAGATGGCATTATCACATATTTATATCCCTATATCTGATGCCAGAACAAAAATTACAATGTTTGAGTGATTATTTCATGGTTTTTTTTCATCTGCCTCCTTGTGATCTCTCTGGGTGGATACGCATGCGTATTCAGAACAGAAAGGCTAAGCATCAGGAGCAGTTCAAAGTGACAGATGGTTTGGCAATTTTTAAAGTGAGTACAAAAAAAAAGAGCTAACTATGCTACTGAGAAACTAAAAAAAGGTTAATTAACCCCAAATTGGCCCTTGAAGGTCAAAATATTAAATTATGAGTTAACATAAGTTCTACCCTTCTGTCTTCTGCAGTCTCGAAGAGGAAACATTTGTTTCAACTTCCAAGCTATGCAGAATTTTTTATGTCTGAACCTAGTAAAAATCTCTAAGTCAATGCCTAGAATCTTCTCCCTGGAATCCTACCAGAAAGAATAAACAAAAGATGCCTTTATATCCAAGTTGCTGCCATTCACACCAAATCACAATGCCTGAAATGCCACTGAACACATGCTTAAATGGCAGTAAATAGGTTATAATTATAGATAACCAAATAATAGAATTGGAAGGGATCTTGGAGGTCTTCTAGTCCAACCCCATGGAAACCCTATACCAAATTGAAAACTGTTCCTATTACATTTTATTAATAGTAGGAATAGTGGAGATTTCCCAGACTGTGAATATTCTTTCAAGAGAATGCCACCTCATCCAGTATAGGTGAACCCTATTGGAGTAAGAGTTTCCATTTGTCAACAACATATCTCTATTTTCTGGATTTAATTTCAACTTGTCCACCCACGTTCAGTCCATTACTATATTTAGTGAATATTCAAGAGTTTCTCTGACTTCTTTGAGTTAAGTTTTAAGGAGTAACAGGCTGAATGCCATCAGTATATTATTTATGCAGACAGTCCTCAATTTATGATTGGTCATTCAACAGCCATTCGAAGTTATGGCAGATTTCCGCCCCCCCTCTCAAGAGCTACTTAAGATCTGGTCCCAAAATTCTGACCACCGCAATGCCCTCATATTCATTCTCTTTTATAACCAAATGGAGTAACACTGCAACACCCCCCCACACACCCATCTTCTCACCCTCATGGGGACCCTGAAAGCATTCTCCTCCCCCATCAGCTCCCTGCTGGCATTGGGCTTGATTCACTCCCCACTAGGCCCCACATACTCCTCCTCACTTACCTGTTGAAGAGTTGCTAAGTCTTCCATAGTGCTGGAATGGGTTGCTTAGGCACAATTCCAGGACCATGCTGCACGGGCAAAGGACAAACTGTTCCATTTTGCTGCTTTAGCGTGGTATAGTGCTGCAGAAGCGCTCCCTAGCTTGAAGAAGCATGCTGCAGTGCTGTGTAATTTGTTAAGGCAGTAAAATAGAACAGTTTATGTTGCAGACGCTATATTGTCCCTGCTCACAAGCAGGCCAGAGGCAAAATGGTAGTCGTTTCCAGGTTGCTGCTGGACAACCAGGGACAAACCGCTCCATTTTGTGGCCTTAACTCAGTTTGTATAAGCCTGCAGATGTTTTCTGTAGCTTTCAGATGCTCTCTATAACACAGTGCAACCTCATTAAGATACCAAAATGGATTAGTTTGTCCCTGAGCTGCATGGAATATTTCTGGAAGCAGGGATGCAATTTAGCCAATGGAAGCATACCAGCTGCTTCTGAGTTTGCCCCAAGCTGCTGAGGGACAAAGCAAGCTGATACATACTTTGCTAACATAGTCTACACGGTTTTTTAAGGCCCAGAGATTTCTGAAAGACTATGCAGGCTACATTAGCAAAGTAGAACGGTCTGCTTTGTTCCTCTGCCGCACAGTCTTATGCCGGAGCAGCCAACATATTTCCAATGGTCAAATTGCATTCTGGTAGCTATGAGTATTGCTGCTGCTTCCGAAATTGTGCCACGCCAGCACTCCGGAAGGCCTCAGAGCTGTTCAAAAGGAAGGGGGGCATTTGACCTGGTGGAAATCAGGTCTAAGGCTTGGGGGGGACCCAGTGGGAGTGTGAAAGGACCTGGGCGGACATGGGGGGGGAAGGGTGGCTTGAGGGGTTGTGAAGACCTATAGAGGACTGGTGCAAGCAGGCCTGGGCCTAGGTCAGGTCTCCAAATGCCTTCCCTGCCCCTGAGGCACTCCAGGCATATTCTTTTAATGATTCACTGAGAGAGCAGGGGCTGGGGGGTCAAAATTATTAAGTGAGAAACTTCACTTAATGGTGATCACAACATGCACTCATAATGAGCAGGCTCCATTACAATTATATATTGAGGACCACTTGTATACTACTACAAAACACCAGATAGATTCATATAGATGTTGAAAAATCTTGGAGACAAGATGGATCCCTGTCGGACACCTTAATTCAATCCAGATGCTATACGATAGTTCTACAACACTGTCTTCTGGACATCATACAGTAGTCCCACAATAGCATCTTCTGAATACAGCCCAATAGGAAGAACTAATTCCATTGTAAAATTAGGCCCAATTGCACCGTAAGTCCAGAGAAATGCTATCATTAATGACATTGAAATTTACTAAAGAGGTCCAGGGAAATTAGCAAGCTACTCTTTCGTGAAACCCAAAGTTCATTTCCCCCCATATATGATAGTCACCAAATTCATGATTTAAATAATTTCAGATATCATTCAGTTGTATCCAAACCTGAAACTATCACGTTCTTGATTATCTTTTCCAAAAATAGCAGAAACTGTTCTATAATTGTTAACTGTCCTGAATCAAGGAAGGAATTTGTAAACAGAAATCTTGTTGTCTCCTGTGGAGGCTAAAACAAATGCTAGCCCTCAATTTTTTCATATAACATGTCCACATCCTTGAGGCCAACAGACTGAGAAAAAAATCAAAGCAATAGGACAAGTGGTTGTTGAAGTTATGTTTCTATATTGTGCCCTAACGTTAGAGTCCACTTTAAGGGAAATATAATTAATTTTGTTAGAGCTCCAATTTCAAATATTTTGTTGGAGGGTATTTCAAACATATACATTAAAACTATACTGCATTATTCTATGTTGCTGGAATTGAAGCAGTGAAATAGAGGCAGTCATTGTTTAGTAACTGCATCATAGAGTAACTGTGAAAGTGATGAAAAAGTAACTTTGCAAACAATCCTCACATTAACAAACTCCGCAGGCCTGTAAAGTAATGGTAAGCTGAAGTAAGATGATAAGCACAACCACAGTTTAACTTAGTGACTGCTTCACTTAATGAATGAGTTGCCAATCTCACTTATGGTGATTAAACATAGTCTACTTGTAAGCACTTTTATTGTCCCCACTGTAGTATAAGACTTTAAGACTCTCCAAAATAAGAAGTTACTCAAACTAAATGGCCAGCAATTAAGATTTGGATGGCATGCTTATTTATGGAATGATAAGGTTAAAATAAACATTGATTTCAACAATCACTTTGTTAGACGTGGCATCCTAAGGTCTAGAATAAATATATATAAATATAAATATAAAGGCATCTCTGTGAAGATGCCTCTTTGGGTATCACTGCAGCCTTTTTTAGAAAAGAAAGGTTGATGAGAGCAGACTAGTGAACTTAGGATCAAATAATAAATTTTAATCATGGTGAACCTACCCTCAAATCCAAAGAGAAGTTGAAATTAAAAGTACTGTCTGCCACTGTTTTTCATATTTACAATTGAAAGATTTAAGTTAGATTTTAAAAAGTTATGGATTTGATTTTGTACAAAACAAATTGGAAACTCTATTGTGTGGCAACGATGAACATATTATTGGTAAGGTTTATAAATTGTTATTGAAATTTAATTTGGAGAATGAATATGCAAATATTGTATGCTTCAATGAGAAAAGAATTTTGGCATAATACCGTGTTTCCCGGAAAATAAGACACTGTGTTATATTGATTTTTGCTCCCAAAGATGCTCCAGGTCTTATTTTCAGGGGATGTCTTATTTTTCCACCGAGGCCACCCAGGACCGGAGGTACAAGGCCTTATTATCGAGGAGGTCTTATATTCGGGGAATGCCTTATATTTCAGTGAGAGGCAAAACTGTCAGTAGGTCTTATTTTCGGAGGATGTCTTACTTTCGGGGAAACAGGGTATAGTGCTTCTATGATAGGAAAATATGCGGAGAAAGGGTTTAAAATTCACATTAAATTATAATTTAAAAGAAAAATTTCATAAAATGATGTATCGCTGGTATGTAACACTAGATAAATTGTCAAAAATGTATAAAGCTACTTCAAATGTTTGTTGGAAATGTAAATGTAAGGAAGGAACTTTTTATCATTTATGGTGTACTTGTAATAAAGCAAAGAAATATTGGAATAGGATTCACATCTTAATACAGATGATTCTTAAAGTGAATATAAAGATAAAACCAGAGACCTTTCTTTTAGGTTTAATGGACAAAGATCTTGAAAAAGAGATTAGAACTTTGATGTTCTAATGCTCTATACATAAAAGTGGAATGATACCTTAATTTTCACAATGTATGATTGGCTGCAAAAGAGTTAGCAGAGATGGCTAAATTGATTGCTTTAATTAAATAAAAGGACACAACCAATTTATTTTCTACTTGGAAACTGCTTCTGAATTTTGTGCTTGAGATAGAAAAAAGTTGAAACATTGATTTTGGATTTGCTGATTAGAAGGTTTGTTGTTATAGAAATAGTAGTATATATTATTATGTAAAAGAAAAAAATTGAGGCTATATGTTCTTACCTTATTCTACTGCGCTAAAGAGTCGGAAGTCAATGCATTTTTTCTTTTTCCTTTTATTCTACATTTCTTCTTCTCTTTTTCCTCCCTTACTTTCCTATTATTTTTCTTTGTATTTTATGCTTTGATAAACTAATAAAAAATTGTGAATCAGTTTGCACTAGGATGTGTCTTCTCCCCAAACTCCTTTATATTCTACAGACCAGACAAAGACAGAATGAAACACAAATATTATAGGAAATTTCTTAAGCACATTAACAAGATTATCTGGCTCCATTAAAAACCATTTCAACCAATGCTTATCATTATAGTGTTCTTATACCAACAATCTAAAATTGACCTATGAAATTGAGTAACCATGACAACAGTCACATAGGGATCCACATCTTTAGATTACATACTACCTCTGAATGGAATATCAAAACTAGTGAGTGACTTGCTGTATATATTTATATATGACCTTGTACTAGTACCGTAGCCCTCAGAGGGGGCTCTCATCTTTATGATGAACTTGCCCAGTCAGGAGCAGCTGAGGACAAGAAAACCTGATTGCTCCTGACTGGGCAAGATCACAATAAAGATCACCTTAGCTTGCTCAAAAAGAAACACTATAGAACATCTCTACACTCAGATGGTATCCTTTCTGGCCACCCAAAAATAGCATCATCCATCCAAAATTGGCAGACTGTCAGATTGTCACATCTGTTCAGTAATATGAATTCTACAGAGATCAGAGTAAGTCTACCACTCATATTTTAAATCCTAATTTACCTATACCATGGAGTAACCTGAAGAGAACAATTACAAAAGATTAACTTCATCCCATCCCCATCATCTCACTCAGACAGGTCTTCATGGTGCATGCCACAATCATGTTTCATTTGGAAATAAATCCAGGATACAAGTTGCTTTACCAGTAGTTGACCTGGAACAAAGAATAGGACTTTTAAATCGGAGAGGCCAACCTTATCATTTTGACTTTTATCAAGTTGCAACCTAAACAAATAATTAAGACCATCCTTTTGCTCTAACTCTTTTATATGCTGGACAGGATATATCTTCATGCTTTATCCCCTAAAGTTGTTATTGTAGTATTTACTCTCAGGACCTATATATTTCATAATCCCCCACCTGTGTTCCTGCCATTTTCATAATAGAGGTCAACAGACAACTAGCAGTCCAGAGTTATCCTCTCTTCTACCTCTTCTGGTACTCACATAAACATAAAAGACATCTAAGCCAATCGTAAGGACATCTTTTTCCAGAACAAATTGTTAAATTAAAAAATAAATAACATATCCTAAAATATGAATATTAAGCAGAGGTGAGACTTTAGAAATACAAACTCACTTGAATGATCTTTTAGTACTCTCAAATTAGAAACATGTTCAAGCTCTCTTCTCTGTATTCCCTCTATTTCTCTATTAATAAGATTGCAATCTATTTATGA
>JANHFO010001667.1:31419-51741 GCA_032468095.1 Pareas carinatus
CACATATTGGAAAATCTTTAGCTGTGGAAAGACAGACACACGCATGCATGTATGTGTGTGTGTGTGTGTGTTTGTCATATATGTTTGAGTATGTGTGTGTATACAGATATAGACCTACACACAAATCTATATCATAGTACAGTATTGAAATGAAAAAGAATTAACACATATTTCCCCATATTGTAAAATGCATTCAGCACTTGAATAAAAGATCTCATAGCAATTCCTAAAGATGCTCATTAATTCTACATTTGAAGCAACAAAGGAAAAACTCCATGAATACAATTTGATTTTATTAAATCATTAATTTCCTAACAAATTCAGCACTGGTAATAGATATTATTTCAATAGTACTATTATTGTGTTCAGGTGAACCACAATTCCTTTCTTAAAACTTATTCTCATCATATGCATCTTATTACCTGCAATAATTGCTATAGGATTGCTTTTGAAATAAAAAATCATGTATATATTAATAACCCATAAAATTTAAAGTTAATGATAGTTGTATTCATAAATAAAACATTATTGATTCATAATGTATTAAGAAGCTGCCACACTCTGAGTAGACAATTTGCATATTTGTATAACATTACTCAGAAGTACTTTTGTTCTACATATTTGATGCATACATATGTATGTATATATACACTACTTTAAAACTATTCATACCATATAAAGGACAAAAAAGTTTGGAAGCTGTAGACAAGAGTCCTATTAATATTTTGCAATATAAATTGTTCAATTAAAAGTTAATAAAACAAGGTAAAGGCACAGGCAAATTCTCATTTCATTTTAAGTTGTTCAAGGCTATTAGAAAATGGGATATAATCAGCTTTTACATATGTATATAGCAACGTTTCAATATCATTGAAAAAATTGTAATATTTTATTTTGGATTTTCAGATCTGATTTTTTCTGCATAAGAGAAAGCATATTTGAACTAAAATATTTCTTTGCATAGTGAAAAGCAAACATATTTGCTACCTGTTCATATTCAACAGGTGATTCTAAGGCAGTGCTTTTCAACCTTTTCACAGATTGTACCATTTTAGGACATGACAATATTTGAGTACCACCAGTAGCTTAGCAAGGTGACAAAAACTTGATGACCAAAATAAAAAAAGGAAAAAAGGGATAAAGTACATCCACTTACCACACTTTTAATGGGAAACTTGTGCATGTTTTTCTGACATTAATCTTTTCACTGGTGGTTGGGAATGCTCTCCCCCTCCTGGCAAAACTTCCTTCTTTTATATCCTCTCCTCTCCCCCTCCCTTTTCTCTTCCAGGCACCCCACTCTTTGGGGCTCAGGGATAGCTCCAGCATTTGACACTGCCCCAGTCTCACTCCCTCATGTGATCACCCACTCCCCGGCTAGCCATTGCAAACAGCGCTGATCAGCTGGAGTTGCGTGCACTAATTCTGAGCCCTCAACAGAGCCCCACAACACCGCAGCTCCAGTTGACTTTCCCCCCAGGCCTGTGCGGTGCTACCACCACTTCAGCTTACCTACCTCCAACTAATTATCTAGGACGATGTCATGTACCACCTCCAGATCCTGAACTACCACCCCTGGTTGTACTTCAGGAACTGGCGGGTGGTATGTGACATCGTCCATGTACCACTGGTTGCAAAGCACTGCTCTAAGGTATAAAATCAGCAAAACCATAGTACCCTATTTGTTAAAACCTATCACTATCATTAAACTAAAACTAGTTAAGTATCATACTGCCTAATTATCAAATCATTGTTTGTCAACAGAACAACTACTTGGACTGAGAGGACCCTCATTTCCTTTCTCTAGCTGGAACTACTTATGATTCAGTGTTCACTTCTAAAGGAGGAAACAAAACCAGAACTACAGTTAGCATTAATGGAATAATGAAAGAAAACAAAATTAAAACATACTATTTCAAATTATGCATTGGGTCTTTACTTCATAATTACTCTACCATCAGTATAGATTTGCTAAAGCTCATTCATTCAAACTGCATTCCAAAAGCTCTATTTGTCATTTATGTCCATTTATATCACCAAGAGCACATATTCAAACACCACGTAAAATTTTTAGAACTATCTCTAAACTTTTTTTTTAAAAAAGACTTATTTTGATCAAGTATATGGTCAGAAATAGGATTATGGATTTTTTAAAAATTATTTTCCTTATCCTTAACAAATATCCAAAACAAAGACTACGTTGCAAGTTACAGATCTAATAAAAGGGTGAAGTTGGTAGAGGCTAGTATTGTTAATAAGACAATATTTCAGGATAGAATATATTCATCTCTGTCCCCCAAATAGAATATAAGGACTAACATTCAGATTCAAGGGGGAGGGAGTAAAGCATTTTATTAATTTCCATTAAACTTGAGGTTGCCTTTTAAAAGCAGAAACTACTTCAATGAAATGGTATCACTTTAGCTATTTTGTATGCTTCAACTGCTAGGGATTAATTATGGTTTACCATACTAATGATAGGTGGATTATACAAGTAGTGCCTGGTCCAAACTTCAACTTAGTGGAAGAGTTATTGAGAACTAAAATCTCAGTCAAGCAGCCCCTTTTCCCCTTTCAATTCCTAATAATAATGTTTTCAGGCATAAAAAGTATGGGATGGAAAGACTAAGAATCTAATCCATTACCCTTTTGCAAAAAGAAAATGAAAGGAAAGGAAAAGCATTTGAAATGCTAAGCCTTAAATATAAACAATGACAGTTCTCCATCATAATTTTCTACACAGGACTTCCCAGCCCAGATGGTATAGTGAAAGCAACTCTTTTAAGAGTAAACTTACAGTACCGTAACACCATTTGGTATTTTTACATTAAAGTATAAGGTAAGCCAAGAACAAAACAGTAGAAGCTGTTTTAAAGCTACCTTCCTAAACTGTATTTAAAAAGTGTAAATTTCATTTTTCAAGAAGACATTCACAATAAATCAACTCCAGGCTTTCCTAATACACCAAAACAAATATACACAATTTATAACCAAAGTTCAAAGTTTTGCATGTGGAAGATAAAACGTTCATACACCATATAGCTTTCACATTCCATATTCCACATTCACGGAGACACCATATTCTGCAATGCAAATTCAAAAGAGACCCTCACAGTATTTCTAAGTAAAAGGAGTCACTTTTGAAACTTACGGCACGGTGCTGGCAAAGATCTAATGTTTTTATGCACCGCTAATATGGATCCTGGCATGCAAGGTTGAAATCATTGGCTTTCTGAGGACAAGCTGCTAATTGGAAACCGGCAATTCCACGGTTAAGCCCAAGAAAAATACACACCTTTTCGAATTTGAGATCCATGGACGACTAACATCCCAGCAGCGGAGCCGGGATAGTGGGAGAGCCCCGGGAAAGCTGCCGGAGTAAGCTCGTAAAAAGAGGGGAAGGAAATGTGTGTACTGTACACTCACAGAGGCAACCGGAGGGAGGGAAAAACAGAACAGTGTCATTCAAGGGCTTCACGAAAGGGAGAAAAAAAAAACCCGGGGAAGACTGCACCGCCCCCTCTCTCCCTCCTATCAGATCAATGGGACAAAGGGAAAGGGGGGAGCGAGGCAGAGAAAGGAAGGTCTGGGGGGGCTGCCTTTTCTAAAGGGTTTCCCAGAGAGGGCAGGCAAAGGGCTAGGAGCCGCCGGCGCTCGCTCCCCTTTATCGGCCAGAGAGGGTCCCGCGGCGGCATAACGCCCCCCCTCTCGCAGGAGAAAACGGGGAGAGGCGAGCGGGGTGGTGGTGGTGTGGGGGGGAAGTGGCCGATCTCTCGCCCCGGGCCTCCGCGTCCTGTCAGGACTAGGAACCCATCCAGCCCTCCAGAAGCGGGAGGAAAGGGGAGCGGAGCCGCGTCGGCCAGAAACTTTTTTTTTCTTTTTCCCGCCCCTTTCCCGGTCTTTCTCCCTCCCCGCCTCATTCGAGGGTCGGGCGGCCGAGAGCAACGCACGCCGCTCCAGCAACTCCGGGACGGGAAGGCAGGAAGCGGGCAGGCCACAGGGATGGGGCGGCCATTAAAGCCGCTCCAATCCGAGCCTTTCCCCGCGCACGGCTACGGCAACAGAACCGCCCCCGCCGCGGCTTCCCTCATAAACACCCTGGCGGCGCTCGCTTCAGCCTTCGCCCCGCAGTCGGGATCGGGCTCAGCCCGCGCCCCCCTCCCCGCCTGCCCCGGGTCTTACCTGGAGGCGGTTCCCGGTGACTTCGGCTGCTGAGGAGTCTCCTTTCCCCCGGAGTGGCCCCAGCGTCCAACGGCTCGCCATTATCTCAGACCCCGGTTACAATGGAAGGGGGGGAAATATCTGCTGGAGTCAACATGGGGGGTGGGCGGGTGTCGCGCGGCAAAAATAGGCACCCGAGGGAGGAAGTGGGGCGGGAGGGAAAAGCCAAAGAAAAGCACGGGTGTCCACATGCACCGAGGGAGAGGGCGGGGGGCGCCACTCCCACCTGGAAAAGAGAGCGCTCCGACTAGGGGGAAAGACCCCCTGGCCTGCCCTTTGGGGGAAGACCAAAAATGTTTTTAAAAGAGCGCTGTCCAGCACGCAAATTCTAAGCAAGCCTCGCCCTCACAATGGGGTCCAGGAGGAAAGGGATTCTCTCTCTCGCCCCTCCACCCCCCGCCACTTGTCTAAAGAACCAAGCGAGAAAAAGAGGAGCGGAGGGAAAGATCCTGCTGGACTTTCTCAACTGGACTCGGTCGCCCCGGCGAGGGGAAGAAAAGGGATGTGTCAGTGGCCCGGGCAAAAGCCGCCGCCACCGCCTGCTCCTGCTGCCGCCCGTCCCTTGTTAGGCTAATTGCATTGGCTCGTCATCTTCCTCTTCCTCCTCCTTTGCAAAGCCCTAGCGCAGGGAGGAGCAGGCGGAGGAGAGCAGAGGCGCTTGCCGCTGCCTCCTTCGGGCGCGCACGCAAGCACCCGTGTCTGTAGCATTGAGAAAAGGGGGGGAGGAGGACACCCATATATGCGAGTTGTCCAAGGACAGGGAAATAAATCAAGATTCCCGCCCCCTCCCCGTGACCGGCATTTCCTTCTCAGGCGTCGAAGGAGCGCAAGGTCCGGGCCAGGTTGGCAAGGGGACCGGATGCTCCTTTGGAGAAGCTCAGGAATTTGAAAACTTTTCTGCCCGATCCTGCCAGGCATGTGACACGGAAGTCTTGCCTGCTGCATACGCTTTTGGCACACAGTTTCAACCGGCCCAGGTCGATAGCAACCTGAAGCGGAGAGAGGGGGAGGGCATCGATCAGGGAAGACTAAATTCGGCTCCTAAGTCCAATAAGGGGTCCAGATTGCCCTTCTCAGGTATGCTATCCGGAGCTCAGCGCTGAGACTTGCCGCCTTTCTATAAAAGCAAACGGGGGTTGCTTTTCGGTGGGTAGTTCACGGACGATTGGGTTCGAAGTTCGAGTCTCTTCCCGGGGAAAAATACTGTAAACACCTCTCTTTCCAGCTGTGCACCTTGACAAAGCTGCCCAACACCTCGTCTTCCTTCATTTTTTCCAAACGGAAGTCACCTCTCCCTGCCCTAGGGAGGCCTAACTCTGTTTTTAAATTCTTTAAACGTTTTGACTCACATCGGCGAGTAAGCCTGAGGCTGCCAGGAAAGGGCACTGGTTTTAACGGGGAGGAAAAGACAGGAATCAGAACCTTCTTAATAAAGAAGAAAAGAGCTACCGGTTTTATTTTACTTTTAAAAAAAGTAAACATAAAGCATTTACATTATCCGGCTGCCCTAGGCAATTTGCAGGGGTGCCAAATGAACCCAGGTCTGCTCTAGCTGGTAGGTGCTTTCTGTTTCCAACATAAAGCAAGAATTTCTCTTCCTGGAGGGGGAAGATAAAAAACTGCAATGCAAATTATATACCCATCTATTGTTGCCTGAACACTACATGCATCTTCAACCAATCTGGTTGATAGAGTGAGACAAGCCAGGTGTATTAAGTAACAACCCCCTCTCCCATTAAAAATTTAGCCAAGAGCGGTCCACCAGAGCTTAACAAGCAAGAAAGCAACACAGCATTTTGGAGTTGTGGGGTCCTCCCAATTACTTTTCAGAGTTTCTATGTTCCTAAGTTACGAAAAGAGCAAAACTGAATGACTCCTCAAGCAAAAGAGTATAAGATCCTTGACAAAAAGTATAAAAACAAGTTTCCCTGAAAAGAATGACTAATTCAATATTTTATTTTTCACCCTCATGTAACTTTTACATATATTGAATGATTATTAATGGGTGATAGTTGTTTATCTAAACATACCTGTATTTAACCTTCAGTTCAGCCTCACTTTTCAAAGATTTTAACACTGTGAAATGAGTGGAGAATAGACAGATGCTTTACAATAAATTGATACCATAACTTAATGATTGCGGTGCATTTACTTGCAAACTTTTGCTGAAACCCCAGATTAGAAATGCTTTGAGAATGGTTTTCAGGTGTACTACATTTCACAGTAGCCTGGTGTATGTGTGTGTATCTGAATTTCAAGAAAGTTCTAGATTGATATCTCACCTTTTATGATGGAACTCAAGGTGGCAACCATAGTTGCCTCGCTTCCATAAATAGGTGCCATATAACTGACATAGGGAACCAATCCAATCTTGTACAGCATCAGGCTAAAACCCAGAAAACTAAGTTCTAGTACCTTAGGCATAAAAGCTGGCTGGGTGGCTTTAGGCCCATCACCATCTCTCAGTCTAACCCACTGCTTAGAGTTGCTGTGAGAAAATAGGAGGAAAAGGAGTATTATGTATGTTCACCACCTTGAGTTACTTAAGTAATAAAGTAATAAAATGAAGTTTAAAATCTAATGAATAAACAAAATCAATAAACAAACCATAGTGCTCCTATTTTTCCTCAGAATAGATCTGTAAGGTTAGTTGGCCTGCAAGAGAGAGTGACTTGTTCAGTGAGTAGCTGGGGATAGACTTGAATCTAGGACTTGTGCCAGTCCAACATCTTATTTGCATGTATGCAAAAATATTATGTTATTGTGCCAGTCCAACATCAGCTCCTGCATGTATGTATGTAAAAGTACACTGGGTATTAATTGGTGATATTTAGTCACCTAAATGTAGCTGAATAAGCTATACCTATAATAGTGGGACCATCAATCTTTCTTACTATTTCCTATTCAAACTATGTTAAGACTGGAGTTTCATTTTCAAGGTCTCTTGTTGAAGGATTGCAGCTTTCAGTTCAGCAGTTTAATGTCCAAAGGTATGTAATTCATTTATTATTTTTCAAAGAGACTGACATCTTTGACCTCTACCAAAAATAGAAGAACATTGGTGGTCACAACAGCGTATATCTTACTGGAAGATGTACAGTGCATAGGTCTGGTAACAGTTGCCAGGATTCATTAGGGAGAAGGTTTGCATCTGGACTTGCTGCAGAGTCTCTCCATAATATTTCTGTAGCTTGGTAGTCTTTTGGTTTGTAGCCTCTTAAAAAATAAGCTGGGTAATTTAAGAGCTAGAATCAGTAATATTGTCAGCATTCAAGAACTAGCAGGGGAACATTCATGTTCCTATACTCTGCTGTCCTTGTAAAATTTGCTTTTATCAGACAAAAAAACGAGTCCAATTTACTGGTTTCTTGCCCTGAGGAGAGAAAAATTACTTAGGTATGAGTATTTTCATACTATCAGTGTTTGTACTATGTAGTTTCTCGCAAATAAGTTTGAAATGCACTCACAATCTTCTTTATTTTTGCTTATCTTGAACTGTGGGGAGAACGTCTGGAGTTAATCCTGAAGCTGTAGAAAACATTGAAAAGACTGTATTAATAAAACTTCTAAAATGCTAGAGTTTATACTTTAATTCTAAAATGGTATACCAAAATGAGTTAGCATTTTATTGAAATAAGATTCCTTGTGTTTCTTGAACAAACTAATTGTAACCTTCTGGATATTGCAACTATATGCAAGAGTATACAAGTAGTTCCATCACATAGTATATAATATACTTGCTCACAGGGTCACTGTTTCATCTAAAATATACTGGATTCACATTTTATGCATATCTGTGCACAATCACTCTACTATATATATATATATTTATGTGCATTTAGACTGCTATATGTATTTTGTAGCTGCTTTTCCCACTTTGCCCACTACATATCCTAACATCTATTTTTGTAATTTTTCCTAATATAGTCATTTTTGAACTCAGATTTGATGTGCCTGTGTGCTTCACTTCATCTCTGCATTCAGTAGTATAAAATTTCTAAATTTATATAAATTTCATTTATAATTCTCAGTGATGACTGACAAATTTAAAAAAGTAGAACAGTAGCTTATTATGTTGGATGGGAGACACAATAACCTAGTGTTTCCAGTCTTGGCAACTTCCAGGAATGTGGACTTCAACTACCAGAATTTTTAACAAATAAGTATCATATGAAGGGGAAAACAATACCTGGAAGTAACTTTTCTCTTTTACACCCACCTCCTAAAAAAGGGCGATAGCTGTTTTGGAGATATTTCTGTATGCTTTTGCATATGACATCAGCCAAGATCTAAGGGAAGAGTGGCGATGTAACAATTGTCATCTAGTAATCCTTTACAGCTTTCAGGAATGCTTCTCCATAGGCCACCAGAAGTGAAACCCTGTTCATTAAGTTGGGTTCTAGGGTTAAGATAAAGTTAGTGTATTGTATCTAATGGGCCCAGCTGCTACACAGCAACCTCCCTGTCAGAATTCCTTGATTCCATGTCTGAGTTGGTGATGGAGTCTTTCAGACATGTCAACTTGCCTTCTTTAAGACTGGGGTCTGAGGTGACTCAGAAGGTCATGGTCACTATGATGGCCATAGACCTATACTAAATCATCTAGAATCCAAGAAGGGACAGTGGCTCCATGCCCGATTTGATGTTTCTTGTTGAATCAGTGGCTATATGATCTGAAATTGTGGGACCACTTAGTGTCTCCCTTCTCATGTCATGCCTGATTGCCATGGGATTCTCTGTCCACTGCATGGAGGCTAGACCTATTATATTGGCCCACTTCTCAGTGACTGATAGTCTCAGATGAATTTCAGAAGGAGTTGGAGGCTGTTCCTGCTGGTATGCTGACTGTCCATCTGAAACATTGGTCATTGCTTGGAATAAGGGGGCAGTCAATGCTTTAGATCAGATCAACTGCATGCTCAACGAGGGACAAATTTGACTGAAGATGAGTTAAGGCTGCTCTTAGGGTCTAGCTTGTGGTGATAAGGGTGACAAAGCATCAGTACCTCTCTGTCCTTATTCAAGAGAAGTGCACTGATAACCCGCCTCCCTGTTTTGGGTGATACTTGCCTTCTTTGTGGAGGAATTCAAGAGAACTAGCAGGGGACATGGAAGTATTTGATCAGCATCTATTGGATAAAATAGCTTAAATTAACTCTGAGTTAAATGCTGATCTTGTTGCAAGTCTGGAGAATGTGACCAAGGAGGAGTTTTGCCCAGTTATCTGGAATCAGTTTGAATTTTTTGGACCTGAAGAAGTGGATAGAATTCTCAGGCTACCTGCTCTTTAAATCAGGGGTCCCCAATCCCTGGTCCATGGTGCAGCACCGGTCTGTGGCATACCAGCAACCGATCCATGCAAACAAGCCAAGCCCCATTTGCAAGATGAAGGCAGCATGCAAAACCATGTCCCCTCCGGTCCGTGGAAAAATCTTTTTCCATGGAACCGGTCCCTGGTGCCCAAAAGGACAGGGGGAGGGTGCGGCACTGGTTTGCTAAAGTGGCCAGAAAAAGATAACGTCTATAAGATATAATGGCTGTGAACTTTTTCTTGAGTGAGAGGTTGTTCTTTTATCTCTTAAATAAGCCTTGATTGCCTATTTATATTTTGGTTTGTCAGTGTTAAAAGAAATTCTGGTCCATTCCCAGCCAGGTTTTCAAAAAGCACAGGAGAACTATTTGAAGTAGAAGTGTTTGAAATGGAAGACATAAATTAAAAGAAAATGTTAGTTACATTATAGAGAACTCCATCGTTTGTTTTAGAAAGAGCGCCTCCCAGAACGTATGCTGAGAGAAAATGGGACTTTTCATCCTGTGGGGTTTTTACAATCTTTATTCTTTCTGACTCCAGATGATGACCTTGGGTAATGGGTGTGGAGTAGTGGACACCGGTTGCAGGTGTGAAGGATTTTCATATCTTGAGGAGATTTTAGTTGAATTAAGTTGCTGGTATTTGTCACTTTCCTATGAAAAAGTTATAAAGCCCAATTTTGAGGGTTTGCTTTGCTTGCCCCAATGAGAGCAATCAGCTCTGGAAGTGGTTGATGAGGTAAGAAAAATTCATCCTTCTGCGGTTTGTCCGTTTGGTTCTCACTCTTTATATAGCATTTTGAAATGTTAATTGTTTTTATATTTATGTTTTTACTGTTTTTAAGGTGACCCAGAGTCACCTTATTTCTGAGAGGAGTGACATATAATAAATAGTAATAATAGTAATAATCCCCCAAGGAGGCATACTTTGACAAATAAAAAAGTTAGAAGTGAATACATCAAGACAGTAAAGAACACTTTAAAGCCAAAACTCAGTGTAGAAGATGCCTTCAAGGCAATCAATATCTGGGCAATTCCAGTCATTAGGTGCACTGTTGGAATTAAGTATACTGATTGAATTAAGCAGAATTTTTAAAAAGTCCAGGAAGACCAGAAAAATAATGACAATGAATCACAACTGAAGATTGTTGGATGAGAAGCTAAACACTTTCAAAGGGAAAAAAACCAAGAAAGTCCAGTTGTCTTTTGAAAAAAGTACCTCAAGAACAAATGCATGCAGATCCAGAATTGAGAAGAGAGCAATAGATGGCAAATGCCTCTACAAAGAAGCTGAAGAAACAGTGGACCACCTGATTAGATGCTGCAAGATGTTCATTCATTCATTTATTCATTAGTATTTTTTATTGTTTTCCATTTACCACATTCCAATACATCCAATACATGGCAGGATGATACAGTACAGTCAGGGGGAATAAATCCAAACAAAAGATTTTACAATATATATCATCCACATTACATAAATATTTATTTCTTTTATTTATTTATTAAGTCAAGCATGTATAAGAAAAACAAGTATAAGTAAGAATATACTGTATAAACATGTAGGTATTGACAGTATAAGCATATGCATAATAGTAAACGAGTACCAATAAATGGGGACAGTAGGGCAGGGAGGGTAGGCATGCTGGGGCACTTATGCACGTCCCCTTACAGACTTCTTAGAAATGGAGTGAGGTCCAGGTAGACAGTTTAAGGTTAAAGTTTTGAGGGTTTGAGGAGGTAACAACAGTCTCAGGTAGTGAGTTCCAGGCATTGACCACTCTGTTGCATAGACAGAGTCGGAAACAACAGTATGACAAAGTAGCAACAATAGTGCATTGGAAGTTCTGCAATAAATGCCATTTGCCTGTGAGCAAAAACAGGGAGAATCAGAAAATAGATAAAGTAATAGAAAATGAAGAAGCTAAGGTCCTATGGGATTTTAGAATTCAAACAGAGAGGCACTTGCCAGATAACACCCCAGATTTAACAATTGTCAATAAGAAAGAGAGAGAAATCTGAATAGTGTACGTGGTAAACCTAGAGACAACAGTATAGAAGGGAAAAAACCTGGATAGAATCACAAAATACAAAGATTTGCAAGTAGAAATAGAATGGCTGTGGCAAAAGAAACCAAAGGTAGTAAGTACCAATAGTAATAGATCTTTTGGATGCAGTCTCAAAATAACTGGAGCATCACTTGACAGAAAGCTATTGGTCAATTGCAAAATGCAGCTTTACTTGGAACAGCTACATCTTATGAATAATACCTTTAGCGCCATCAAACATCAACACCCTCCTAAATCAGGTTCTTGGGAAGGTCTTGATAGGTTGATAAAAATGCCAAATCCAGTATAATCATCTCATTGAATGTGCAGTGAACCATAATGAAGTAAAAAAAATGAACACCTTATGGATCAATTATCACCAGTTTCCTACAAAAATTCTGTGAGATTGAAATGAAGTGACCTCTCCAACTTTTAAGAAACTACCTTCACAGGGATAAAATCTTCTCAAGGTAAAATACTGAATATATTTTCTGAGATAATGGACAATTTAGTACTGGTAAACTCTTGGAGGGGAAAAAAAGGATTAACTACTGAATATACCTTTTTTCATGATATCATTTTCAAGAATTAATATGGTATGAATAGTTGACATTTTCCCTGTCTTTAGTTGTCTGTTAGCTCTCTTCGCACACACCCCACACACCCCGATGATTGTGGAGATAGGGTATGTGCAGATTCTGGGTGATGCTCCAAACGTGTAAAACATGGCAGATTATTTTAGAAACAAACCTTTCTTCAGCTCATGTCCAATGAACCGGGCCAGGCAAACTGCATAGGGATTACTTGTTCCGTGATGCAGATTTTTGGTCTTTTTGCAATCTCTGATGCTTTGAGTTTTTTAAAAAAAAGATTTTGAAAAGCTTGTGTTTGCAGAGGAAGGTGTTTAAAGTTTTCTTCAAGCTGAATCCCCAAAATGGACTGTGTCTCTCGATGTACAGTTGCAATGTTTTAATGTCTGTCTGATGTCCATCTGTGAAGTCCTTTGGAAAGAGGGGTGACTTTTTTTCCAAATTATCAGATCTGACGGTGAGAAGGGTATATGTTTTAGCATGTATTCTAGTTATTTGCAGAAGGAGTGCCATAAATTTCCTGGTTGATTTTTTGTCCCCTCCTGGCCATCTGACTTTGGGTGAGAGTGGGAAGGGTGTTGGATTGGCTCTGATCATACAGTGCAATCAGTATTGGAGGCTGTGGACATTTGGTGATTCTGGGTTGGAGACTGTGGTTACGGAATTAGAAAGTTTCACCTTGCAGTACCAGTATGGCATAGGTTATGGTTTCAATTTTGCTTGATAGTTTTTAACATGATATGGTTGCAAATACTTTCATCTGGCCAAATTAAATTACCAGTCACATCTCTAAACTTAGTGTCCTTTGTCTTATTGTCTGGGGTTCTGTGACAGTTTAGGCCTAGGCAACCTCCCTCCAACCAAAGTAGATTTTAGATTTTTTTTTCTTTCAGATTTAGTCTTTTGGGAAGTGAAAGAGAACCAAACAAGAAGGACGTTCCTGCAAATAGTGGCACTTCAAACATGTAAATGATTACTTTGAAATATCAGGTATTTTAAAATGTTTTTGTTTATAAAAATCGTCTAAATTAATCTCCAACCAAGTGGGATCATCTGGCTGATTTTGCCAGTATTTGGCCATCGGAAGTCCTTCAGAAAATACCAAAGGTATGGCGCTGGGGGTGGGGGGGAAGACATTATTTCCGCAATACCTGGCAGAAGACTTCATCCAATGTCCATAAAACTACCAGGGATACTTTATTTTTCTATTTAATACAAAACAGTTATCTGTCGGGTTATTTTAATATCTTTTTTATCAAGAGAAAACAATATACAACCAAATCAAAAGGTCTCACCCACCTTGCTACTTGTTAAAGAAGTCAAGCCCAATTTTGCAATGTTTTTGTTAAGAGTTTGAAGTGAATCACTGAAGTTGTTGAGTGAATTCAACTTTCCCTATTGACTTTCCTTGCCAAAAGCTGGCTCTATAGATCACAAATGGAAATCATTTGACTCCAGAATGCTGCAATCATTGTAAATACAATGCTGGTTGTCAAGCACCCTTATTCTGATCTTACTATCAAAATTTAGGGGAATGCTGAGAATGCTGGAATGATTCCAAGTGTGAAGATCAGATGTAAGTCAATTTTTTCAGTGCCATTGTAACTTGGTATGGCTGCTAAGCAAATAGTTGTAGGTCAAGGGCTATCTATACTGAGGAAAAGACATCCTTTATCTTATTCTAAATTGTGTTAGACAAATATAGTGTATTCCCAGTGTCTGAGATTTGGGGAACAATCATTTCTTTTCTCCAGGAGATGAGCAGGCATCTTTAACTGCAGATACATTGCTTGGGCCCATTCATTTAATACCTGAAGGTTAAAGAGAAATTTATTTTTTAAATAAAGCAGGAAGAAGATGGTCATGAGTAAAGTAAAGTAAAAGAGTGAAATCAAAGTCAATCAGAAGTGCTTGAAATTATTTTTTTAAACCAAAGTAAGAAATCATGGATGACTCTTGTTTTATAAAATGGAGAAATTAGAGTATTTTTTTTGTTTCCCAATATCTGTAAATCACATACAGATTAATATGAATTTCATCAATATGATTGTTATTGATTATCTGTATCGGCAACAATTGTATAACAAACACTAGTACTTTGCTATCTTCAGAATAGTTGCTATGTTTTCTTCAGTTAGGATATTAGATCTCTGCTACCATCTAGAGTCAGCCGGACTTTTGCAGCTCAGATCCGATATCTTTAATAGCTAACAGAATGTTAAATTAAACTTATCAAAAGCATGAACTATTGTTATGGTTTGGTTTTTTTTATAACTCAGATGTTGGGAAGACATTAACATAAAGGAACTTGAAGTTATATATGTCAGTGTGCTCACTCCAGAAAATTTGAATAGACTGGTACCAAATTTGGTATGAAGGAAAGGATAAGCCAGGGAAAGAATCATTATATCTGAAGATGGGTCAGATCCAAATACAGAAAATATTCCAGGAAAATATCCCCAGTGCATCTCCATGGGAGAAAGCTAGGTAGTTGCTTGGAATGTTGCTGACTCTTCCATTCCAAGTTCTGTTTTTTCTGCTTATGGAACCCAGAGCAGTGAATATGCAGTTTCACAGAGCATGCACACATATATGTATACACAAATATGCAACATGAGGGAAAGCAAAGGGATGCAAGACCTTATTTCATTACAAAGAAGAAAATTCACTGTCCTGCTGGGACAGCTATTTGTGACTATTGAAAGGGTTGGAAAGAATTCCAAAGATTTTGTGCCTGCTGGCATTTCCTTCCTTATTTAAGTGGCAACTGAATCTATGATGATTTATTTAACAATTGCATTGATTCGCTTAGCAATTGTGGGGGGAAAGTTGTAAAATTGGAAGTGACTCAATCAACCACCTTGCTTAGCAACAGAAATTCTGGTCCCAACTGTACACCTGGTCTACCTATATTTTGTTCCCCTCTGTTATTCACTAACACCATGGTCAGGTTTGTGTTAATTATATGCTGATTCTCAAATGTAAGTCAGTTCCAACTGTATCTTGTTTCTGTCAGTTACTCACTAACACTAAGATCAGGTTTGTATCGCATAGTAATTCTTAATGTGGTCATTTGTTTTTAGATCAGAATGTGATATAGGTTCATTCTAGTTAAGTGAACATAGCCTTAGAATAATCATAGCCATTATATTTATTTCCTAATATCCATGTTAGGATTTTTATTCCTCATAAACTACAGGAAGATTACAAACCAGAATACATACCTCAGAAAAGAATTTCGTTCCTGTGATCTTTCTTTGTTCTTCCATGGACATCAAGGTAGACCGATTGGGTCAATTGCAAAGTGTTGCTAGGATCATACACATCAACTATACTCATACCCAGCAACCCACACATTTAACTTAATCCTACTGTTTGCAATGGCACACCATATTAAACTGTAGATACCTCCATTGTTTAGATTCACAAAATACACTACAACTAGCCAACCTAGTATATATAAAACTAATCAGTGTTGTACAAATCAAGAAAATTAGTCTGGGTCAGCAAACCATAGCTTCATTAACCATGAGTAATTGTTCCACCACAGCCGATGTTTAAAGGAATAGAATAACTAACTGTAAAAGTAGGACAGAAATAGTATAAATTATTTATCCTTAGAATTTGCTTTCAGAATCTGATCAGTACTCATAGTCATCTTTAGTTACTATTCACCCCTGCTGGACTTTGGGCAAATATTGGTAAGACATCTTGCTTATAACTCAGTAACAGAGATAATAATTAAGAGGAAAAAACACTCTAATTTTCTTAGCCCTTAGCCTTGTTGCCTTTGTGTAAATAAAACTTTTCTTTAAAAAAATATCTTATATTGATATGAGATATGAGTAATCTGTGGATTATAGCTTACCATGACTAGGGTTGATTAGGGATGACATGATAGCAGTCTTACAATATTTGAAAGTCTATCACAGAGAAGAGGGGCCAACCTATTTTTCAAAGCTCCTGAGGATAGGACAAGAAGTATCAGGTAAGAAGATCATGAAAGAGAGATTCAATCTAGAAATAAAAAGAAATTAAGTGAGAACAATTAATAAGTGGAATGCCTTCAGAAATTGTGGGTGCTCCAATGCTGTAGGTTTTTAAGAAGAGTTTGGACAGCCATTTGTCCAGAATAGTATAGGACAGTGACGGCGAACCTGTGGCACATGTGCCAGAGGTGGCACTCAAAGCCCTCTCTGTTGGGGCCTTCCGGTTCTGCTCCCGATCAAACAGGGATGAGGAAGTCAAAGCTTCAGCTGCTAAAGTCCCTTTTTTTCACCATTTCGGGAACCTTGAGAGGCCCTAGAACAACCTGGAGGGTTGTCTGAAGAGAGGGTGCAACAGAGGTGCATATCTGGTGGCAGCGGATACGATCGCTTTTCTGTTTTTTTTACTCTTTTTCTCTGACCAGGTGAAGAGGTGCTAGGTGCCATTGAGATCAGGAACGTAGAACATCGAAACTAACAACAAGAAGGAAGTAACCCAAGAACTATGCGAAAGAAGAAACAAACAATACATCCAGCTCGGTAAGAAAATCCTAAAATTAAAAAATTTATTCCCCTAAAGGGTTCTCTGCCCAAAGATTAGAGGGAAATAGAGGATTCTTTGTCCCTATAAAGACCTGTTAAAAAAAAAGATGAATGGAATTTAAAGGGAGCCAAAGAAATCTAAAAGTCTAAAAGCGATAAAAACAGTCCAATATGGAACCATTGTGGACTAATTGCAATAAAAGAGGATTGTTTGAATAGAAAATTGGATGAAATTAGATTGAAACTCTGGTGATTGGTGAGTGAATTCTGATTTGAAATAAAAGGAGGGAAACTTAAAATAACATTTAAAAGCCGGACTTTGAAGAAGTGGATGTTGATAAAAAATAAATAAAGTGGTGGAAATAAACAAAAGTGAAATGGACTTTAAACAAAGATACATAAAGATTTGGACTTCTGAGATAGAAAAAAAATTGAACTATAAATTTGAGATATGAAGATGTGGACGATGATGTTGAATTATTTAATAATTGGAATTTAAAAGCTTGGATTTGGAAAAGGAGAGTTGGTTAAAATGGCTTTCACACAGAAAATGGAGAAAGAACAGCCTGATGAATTTATGTCGAAAATAAATGAACTGTTTGAAATGCTATTATCGAGATATCACCACAAACCTCAGGAAACTAAAAAGAGAACTTTGGACTTGGAAAAGGTACTGGAGCAAAATAGAAAAAGGAGGAAATGGAGGAAAAACAACAACAACAGCCAGAGTTCAAAATTAAAAGAGACAATGGTGTTAAGGAATAAAAAGACAGAGAAATCAAGTAATTCTTCCCGGAAAGTGCAGGGGGGAAGGAGTATGCTTACAATGTGGGCCAAAAAGGTTGCAAAATGAAGATTGGGTTGGATGGGGAAAAGGGAAGGAGCCGGAGAAGAAAAGGGGGAATCAAGAAAAAAGATTTGGGGTGAAAGAAGTGAAAAATGCATAGTATAATGAGGGTTAAAAGAGAAAGGAAGTTGGTTATAAAATTACTTGCTAAAACAAAGGAGAACTTAGTTTAAAAAATTTTTTGATGAAGAGTTGCTAGCCAGGAGAGGCGTAAGCTAATTGAAAAGAATTATGAAAAAAACCATATAGAAATGAAGGGTAATGACAAAGGAAAGTTAAAAGTCTGAGATAACAGAAAATGAGGAGGGTAAATAAGAAACTGCAATAAAGCTCTGAATTACAAGAGGCTTGATTGATTGGTGATGGTATTAAAAAAGAGAATGTTATGAAAGTTTGTTTTATGTATTGGGTTAGATATAGAGAGAATGGTAGGAAGGGGAAAAATAAAGAAATAAGAACTCAAAAATTTACAAATTATATTAAGAATTGTGTTGGTAAAAATGAAATGAAAATAGATAGGTGGCATCATGTAGTTTGTCCTGTTGTTATTTTAATAGCTGTTTTTGTTTTTGTTCCATTGTGTTTTTAACTCTGAACATCTTAGTGGTTTTCCTGTTATTTAATTTGACACTGGTGTCTTGAAAAATATTGGAAGCCTGTTGCTTAGATAAAAGTTCCCTCAATAGCCCCAAATAGTTGCACAAAAGAAGCTTGAGACTTGCCCTGACATTTCAAAATTCAAATTGTACTGTAGCTAGATCTAATGAATATTTATGGAAAAAATAAAGGGGCCATATACTTACATGATTTCTTAGGTCAGTCAGTGGCAGCAGCAGGGGAAAAAAACTGGGACAGCCAAGAAAAGGCAAAATACATGTGATTATGAAAGCAAACACTGCTCCATGTATTAATTCAGATGGCAGGAGTGCTGATTGTTTCACAATCTGTAGCAGTGAAGCAACCACTAGCTGTTTTGAAATGTTTGGGGGCAAAGAGGAATGAAAATATGGACTGCATGGTGTGGCAGTACCCTTTTTCTTGAGGTTTTTTTTCCAATTTTTTATCAGACTTTGTAATCCTAAGATAATAGCAGTTATGCTTATCTTATTTAATGTTTATACTGTATATCATATTGTTTTTTAAACTGCATGTATTCCTAATTGTTCCTTCTTACCTATATGTATTAAGACAGACTTAAATCTATAGGGTAAAGGAAAGCAGGCATATTTGCAATTCTGTTGGATTGCATGTTTTGCCCTATGCTATATTTGGCAATAATAGCCAGTTATTAATTATTAATATAAAGAATAATTTACTTTTTCCAGATAGCTAAATATTGTGCTTACTATGGAGGAGAAAGAAGCAGTATACACTGCCTGTTTTTGTATGAACATTAATGGGATCAGCTATTAATTAGGGACATTATAACCAAGCAATATGCTTCTGATAGGTTTTAGGATATTAGTATCAGATAAAAATTCCAAGGAAACCACTAAAACTTTTAGATCTTAAAAAACTCAGAAAAAGAGATATTAATATAATAATAATAAAAACAAAAACCTAATAATAAAACAAATTACAT
Source organism: Pareas carinatus (assembly GCA_032468095.1). Lineage (NCBI taxonomy): Eukaryota > Metazoa > Chordata > Lepidosauria > Squamata > Pareidae > Pareas > Pareas carinatus. Next base: position 50,547 of record JANHFO010001667.1, read on the forward strand.
GATGCCAAACAAAAGGCAACAAAAACTCATCACTGCAACATTTTGTTCTCGAAAAAGATCCATTACAGAACAGATTAACAGACTAGCAACAGTACGTACTCATGCCCAGTCTAAAAAAATATAGAAATTGAATTAATAATAAAACATGCATATAACAAAATTGGCTTCATGAAAAAATGGTAGAAATAATACTCCACACAAGCCAACCTTAGTCGTCCTCTACATGCAATCTATTTCTGTATTTATAGTGTTTCTAACTTTGTATAGGACAATTAACATGACTGGTGTGAGGCATTTGTTTTTCATAATAAATAAAGATTTCAAGAAAAGATCCTGCAAAAAAAGGTAGACATTGACCTATCAGGTCATGTGATTATGCCTTATTTGGATGATTTAGAAAATACATATAATAAAATAGACTTGTTTGAATTATGAGGTATTTTGCACATATATAGAGTCAAAGGTTGGTTGCTAATGGCAGAAAGAGTGGCATATAATAGAAGTATTGCTTGCATGAAAATAAATGGAACTAATGGATTGGTTCAATAGTAAGGAAGACAAGGATTTATGATTGTTTAACGTATTTATGAATAAATTTATGAATAAATTACATAACCAATTACAATTGATTCAGGGATAAATGTGCATATACATACTACTTTAGATGCTGTGCTGTTGACTGGGAAGCTGTATGAGCTGAAGGAATGTTAGGGTTAACAAAGAATATGGATGTGAAAAATATCTAAGATCAAGCTACTTATGTTTCATAGATAAGTGGAGAAAATTAGAGCAAATTGGTGAATTTGTGTGTATTTCTTGGTAGAAAATTTATGGAGGGTGGTGAAATGGATGGAAAAATTTTACAATCCTGGTAAAAAGTGGTGAAAGAGAACAGTGTGATACATTAGCGTGGATCGATGCATGGATGCTTGCAGTCCACTTTTTAAAAAATGTTTTCAAAATACAATCCAGTCACAATAATTTGGAAGCACACTAAATCCTTTATAACTGCTGAATAATCCATGTGTTTTAAGTAATCTGTGGTGTATGGTTAATTTATGAATGAACAATCCAGAAAATAAATAAGATTTAATAATATCTAAAACGTATCTAGAGTAGAGGTCTCCAACCTTGGTCCCTTTAAGGCTTGTGGACTTCAACTCCCAGAATTCCCCAGCCAGCCAAGGTTGGAGAC
>JANHFO010001667.1:56844-71067 GCA_032468095.1 Pareas carinatus
ATGGTGTTTCTCTCCTTGATTAGTTTCCTTCCTTTCTTTCTTGTCCTGGCCTCTGGTGCTTTGGAAAATAGTTTGAACCCCCTCCTCTTTGTGTCAGCCTCTCAAACACCGGAATACTGCTATCATGTCCCCCCCCTAGTCATTCTTTTCTCTAGACTAGCCAAATCCAAATCCTGCAACCGTTCGTCATATGTTTTTGTCTCCAGGCATTAAGCAGCTCAACATGGTTCAAAGGGAAGAAGCATGAGATGAAGCACATCAAGGAAAAAGATGACATACCAATGAGCTTGAAGCAAAAATCTGAATATGGAAACAGTTTTCATGTATAGCATGATAATGACACTAAAAATGGGTATCATAAAGGTGGAAAAGGTGTGATCCAAATTTACAAGAAAAATTACAATTGCATCATTTTGATTAAATAACTGGATGGTGGATGATAGTGGGAGAATTATAAAGATATACTGAATTATGTGCCTCACTGACTATATGAATAAAGGCTTTTTATTCTTATCTTTACAACCACTGAAAACTCAAGATGGATGTAGTAATTCTTCATATCTAGCATTTTGAGTATAATGGATGATAGCCACCAACTTAGCCAGCTTTAAAGATGATAGTGTATGAAAAATTCATGTGAGATATGATTATTGGCCTCTAATCAGGTATATATTACACTTAATATCAAAAGCCATATGCTTCTAAATGGCGGCTGCTGAACAGTGTTACAGACTTCTCATCACATTGTGAGCCTCCCAAAGGCAACTCATCAACAGCTTGAAAAAAAGGATTTGGCTTGTGTCTTGCCGAGTATGTATATTCTTAAGTGATAATGCATTAGAAAGACATTTTAATATGCCCACACACAAAAAACATTTGTACAGCAAAAATTGCCACCATAGCCAATACCAGGTAAAAGGAAAGTAATGCAAGAGTCACTACAAAAAAAACGCTGATTGGGATCTACTGACTTGACCTTCTTTTCAAGAACTTGACAGAGAACAAATCATTTCAGGTCCAATATGATGGACTCATTAAGCAAAAGGATTTGGACTTATTCTGGGTAGCTAAATACTGCCTGATAACAGCCCAAATATGATCAATTAAAAAATGCTAAAATTAAAAGAGGTCATTGATGAAGGCTTTTAGTCATCTAAGTAGAACTATCTTAAAATTGAATCATGATAACTGGATGTATTTTTTGTGGGTTTGAGATGTTTTACTGTTTATCCAAGTTGCTTTTTCAGTCTGAAGAATTTAGTTAAGGGAATCCGAGTAGGCAGAGCGTCATTGAAATGTACTAGGTATTCTCTTAGTCTGCTAGTTCTTCTTGAAGAAAACCAAACACCCATCCCTGAAATTAATAATAAATCCAGTTACCATGCCTGAATGATTTTTAGTTACCTTTTTTCAGTGTTTTTAAAACAACAATATATGACCCATATATCTTTCAAGTTTGACATGATGTATCTGATATGAGTAGAAATCATCTCAGATGGATGTTATAGTCATTACTGAATGACCACTCATTCAGTGACTATTCAAAATTACAGTGGCACTGAATGAATGAGAGGTATGCCTGTCTCCAAAGTTATTGCCACTGCAGTGTCCCTGAAGTCACACGATCAAATTCCAGGCTGCCTGCTCACACTTATGACCATGAAGGTGAATAAACTCCCTCCCTCCATCTTTCCCCACCTCTGTCCTCTCGACTACCCTACATTCCACCATTTTTGTCATCCTATACTCCACTGGCCATGCTGCCCATTACCGTCGTCTTCCTCCCACTGCTGACAAGGCACACCTGACCTGGCGCTTTGGAGGACAGTTGCTAGTTGCACCAGGCCCTCTTCCCAAGGTAGCACATGCCCTTGTGCAAATCACATCTGGCCTTCTTGCGAGGCTTCCAAACTGGGGAAGGGCTGCACCCAATTAATGAAATGAAACCTTTATTGTCATTGTACAACATGTGTACAATGAGATTGTCTCCCTTCATGCACTCCCCCCCAACACATGCATATGCCACATGGTTACATTATTGTTTTTCAGTCAGGAGTCTGACAGCCCATGGATAAAAACTGTTCTTTAGCCTGTTTGTGTGGCTGCTTATACTTCTATATCTCCTGCCTGATGGTAGGAGAGTAAAGAAGGGCAGACCAGGGTGTGAGTTGTCCCTGAGGATGTTCCTCACTCTTCTGAGGCAATGGGCCCTAGTGATGTCATCCAGTGGTCTCAGGCCCACAATGTTTTGTGCTGTCCTCACCACCCTCTGAAAAGTCTTTCTGTCCATGGCTGTCAAGCCAGCATACCACACCATAACGCAATATGTGACGATGCTTTCGATGATGGATCAGTAGAAGTAGGTCATTAGCTGTTGTTCCACTTAATTTTTTTGCAAGACCCTAACGAAGTGGAATCTCTTTTGGGCCTTTCTGGCCACCTGGGTCATGTTGATTTTCCAGGTGAGATCTTCACTGAGCTAGTTTTTGAAAAAAACTCCATCCCCTATATGCTGTTTCATCTCCATCTGCAATAAGACCCAATATGGTGGTATCATCTGCGAACTTAATGATCACAGTGGATGGGTCAGACGATACACAGTATGAACATAACAGGAGTACTTCATAAGAAATTACAAAATGAAGATCTTATCGAGAGACATCCCCTTTCTAAAACATGTGTTGCCCTTTCAATATCCCCTTCCCTCTATAGGAATATATAACTTGCTTGGAACATACAAGTTGGGTCATAAGTACGGTAATTTTTTTCAATGTCTTTATACTGTATGTAGCAGCTTCTTGATTATGAAAACTCACTCTAATTAATTTCACAAATCAGTGAAGGCTTAAACTAATTGAGGCAGAGGCATGCTGGTTATTCCTGAGAGTTTGCTCAATCCATTGATATCCATGATGTCATATGCATGATGGTGATGTCAAACAAATAATGGAATTTAATCCATTACAAATGGACACCCTTCAGAGTCTGAAAATTGGAAATTTCACTGTAGTCAAAATGCAAAAAAATACTAATAATTCTTTGAACTTGGCTGGCTTTAGGCCTTGCTAAAAATTATAGTCGTAATGTATGTGCATTTTAGGCAACCTTGTGATTTGTTCCATTTGTTCAAAAAACATTTTTACTGTGCCTGTGATGTTACAAAATTTAACAACAAGAATGCATGGGCTTTAAAAGTAACTGTGTGGTTTTGTAACACAGGCCTGCAAATATAAGATCCTGATGAGAGAAACAATAAGCTATACCTGCTCACTTATTTCCTATTGGACACCTGCGGTATTATCCAAGTTTGTCTTCCTCATCATGAGTCCAGAAACTTAACTTTCCTTCAGAATAAACACAAGAAACCTCATAATACTACGGGCTATACAGATAGTCTTGTTTCTCTTCAGTACATGCTACTCCTGCTTTGTTTATCTCAGCTAGTTTCATACTGTGCTCTGCCATCTGCAGAAGCAGAAGGGAGTGATTCAGATTTCGTTTGGATTCTTTGGCACACACACACACACATCCTTGGTTCCCTCTCTGCAGGCAAGAAATCATAAATATAATATATAACTTGAAATTCCTAATAAAAGCCAGATAACAAATATTTGTCATTCAACTTTGTTTTTTGTTGTTCTTGTTCAGCATGGATATGTTAATTTAAAACTTTAGTTTAATTAATCTGTTTACTGCAGTAAAAAAAACCTGCAAAAAGATACTGTATTTTTAAGATTCTTTGAGAATTTTCTCTTGAGTCTAGAGAAATTCTTGGTTTTTCCATATTCAGAGGTTGATAGGTCTTTCTGCAACCTCACACATCAGTCCTGTATCTCCCCTACAGAAACTGTCTGGAGTTACTAACACTATAGAGATGGAATAACATCCTCCAAAGGGCATGAGGGAAACAGGCTGAATGAGGGATTAGTGTCACAGGGGAAACAACATAGCACACACAACTCTCTATCACCCAACAATTGCTGTTGCAATAACTGTCTCACTCTGCCTAGTACACAGCTAGAGAGAGCTGGCTTCTACCTTAAACCAAAGCCCAGGCGGCTTAAAAGGTGTGCTGGGAATTTGTTTTAAGCCAATTATCTCTGACATCAGATATGTTCAACTGTTGTTGGTTTGTGCAAGTGGCAGTCATGAAGCAAGATGATGGGGAGTTTATCCTTTCCTTGCTGCATCTGTAACCCCAAGTTTATGCAATAGTGGGCTCCCCTTATGTTTTAAGAGAGGCTGTTACTGCAGGATCTCAGGCTGCTGGAGAGAAGTAATTAAAGTAATTTCTCCCCTCTGGTCAGACTTCTCGTCTGCTGAGGCTGGTGCATGCTGATTGGTTAAAGCGTGCCCAGCTGGGGATATTTAAAGAGCCAGTATTAAAAGCTGGTGAGAGAGTTTTGCTGTGTTTGATGGTTTGAATAAAGATTCTGAAAAGACTTACGGTGTCCGGCTTTTCTTCCTTCCCCCATCGAACCTATCATCTGAGGAGGAAGTGGGATCCTGTAAGGAAAGACAAAGGAATTCTGAGTGGGCCATCGAGGAGCCAAGATGACCACAATCCACCTGCTGCCTTTCTTTGATCAAGCAAAGGAAATTTGGGAGACATACATGAATGATTCAAATTTTTTATCGCTGCTCATGCAATCCCCAACATTACAGATGACTGCAGAAAAGCACTGTTTCCGAGCCATTGTGGGCATGAAGTGTTTAACTCTGCTATTACACTTTCTGAGCCCCAAACTGTTGAAGCAATTTCATGGGCTAATCTTAAAGATGGCTTACAGGCTCATTATGCCCTGGTTCCATCTAAATTCATTAAGAGATACGAATTCAGACACAGAGTACAAAAACAAGGGGAATCCATAAACCAGTTTATAGCCACTTTAAGAAAGGCAGCAGCCCAGTGTGTGTTTGCGGACTTGGAAGACAGCCTGCTGGATCAAGTGATTTTCGGCGTGAAAGACACTCGCCTGCAAAGGTTTTTGGCTAACCCAGATTTAACATTAAAAATCACTCTGGACAAAGCCAGAGCAGCTGAGACCTTGTCAAATGCAGTTGATTCCTTGCAAAAATAGCGAGTGTCCCGGCAGCTGAGAGAGCTAACGTTTCAGTGCACCACGACCAGTGTAAATCCAGCAAGGAGAGCACCCCAAATGATGAAGCTTGAGGTTTTTCAAATAGCCAAAACCCGACCAGAGTGAAATAGAATGTGTGCAAGCTGCAGAGGGCTGCACCCCAGAGCAACTTGCAGATTGTGTGAGGTTATCTGCCTCTGTGGGGGGGAAGGCGCATCTGGCCAAGGTATGCCGTGCAAGCCTACACACTGATTTTACAGTACCTAATGAGACACCAAGACAACCCAGAAGCAAGCCTGGCAAAGAACCCAGAGAGCCATGGAAAGCTAAGAAAACGTCAGGAAACACAAATGTGTTCTAGATCAAAATTGGCAGCAATCACACACACCGTAAAGCAAAGATTACAGTGACCATTCACCTAAATGGCTGCCCGTGTCAAATGGAGGTCGACAGTGACTCAGAAATCTCCATTGTTTCCTGGGACACCATCAAGAAAGCCCTGCCAGATCTACAAAAAGTGCAACTTCAAAGACAACCGCAGAAGATAAATGATTATCAGGGAAACCGGCTCCCAGTAATTGGCCTCTTCACTGTGCCGGTCAGCTACAATGACTTCAATGGAAAATTGCCTGTAACCATTATCGGTGAATGTCTCCCCAGTCTACTTGGATTAGACTGGTTCAACTTTCTTGGATTGGGGGTGACTGGAATTCATGCTACACGCTGTGGTTGGGGTGAGGACCTCTCATTAAGGAATTTAAGGATGTTTTTGACAACCAATTAGGCAAGTACATGGGTATACCCATTTCAATCAATTTAGATTCAAAAATATCCCCTATTAGGCTTAAACCCCGTTGAGTTCTGTTTGCATTTAAACCTAAATTATATGCAGAACTCAATAAACTCATTGCCCAGGAAATCCTTGTCCCTGTAGATCATGCATGCTGGGAGACACCAATCATTTTCCCAGTAAAAAGGGATGGATCCATCCTCATTTGTGCGGATTATAAATGTACTTTGAATAAAGCATTGCAACAAAGTCCCTATTCCGTTTCTATAGTGCAACATTTGTTGCACTTGTTGGACCCTGGCGGAATTTCTGAAAAATTGGACTTAGCTCAGGCTTATCAACAGCTTCCTGTTGATGGCACCATGGCTGAGGTACCTTTAAAGTCACATGTCTTCAATTTGGTATAAGCATAGCCCCAGGGATTTTCCAAAGAGTTACGAAATGGCTGTTACAAAAAAATCCCTGGGGTTATGCTTTATTTTGATGACATTCTGGTCACAGCTGAAGACAAACTACAATTATTGTCACGCCTAAGCTGAGTTAAAGTTGAGGATGGATAAATGCCAGATTGAAGTCCAGGAGATTGAATTCCTGGGCTACCATATTGACGGCCTGGGAATTCACCCGACTGATGACAAAGTAAGAACCATCAGGAATGCTCCTACCCCCACCAACAAAACAGAGCTGTAATCATTTTGGGGCCTTTTAAACTTTTATCGCAGTTTCCTGAAAAATAAGACGATTGCTGATCTCCTCCACCAACTCATAGTCAAGAATAGTCCGTGGGTATGGGGCTAGAAAGAGAACACTGCTTTCAATGCAGTTAAACATCTTCTCTCTAGTGACCAGCTTCTGATTAGGTATAATTCAACCATGCCCTTAGTCCTCGCTCATGATACCTCACCTTTTGGTGTGGATGCAGTTTTGAATCATGTGTTCATTTTATTCTAGAACCCTGACTGCAACTAAACATAATTAGTCAATTAGACAAAGAAGCCCTTGCCTTAATGGCAGGCGTTTGTAGCTTTCATGATTATGTCTATGGCAGACACTTTACTCTAGTTACTGACCACAAGCCCCTGCTGGGACTTCTAGCAGGCAACCAATCTATGCCTCCTGCTTTGTCTCCTCAGTTTACAAGGTGAACTATTTTCCTTGCAGCTTATTCCTATACCATATTGCACTGCCGGGGCCAACCCTGGACCATGCAGACACTTTGAGCGGCTGGCCTCTTCCTGACACTGGAGGCCCTGACACAGGGAGAATTGCCCTGTATTGGTAATTAATAGCCTTGCATCAGGCCTGCTCAACCACAGCCAAAATTGCGTCTTTCTCTGCTACTGACTTGACCCTCAAGGCTGTTATTAACTGGGTGGGGAGAGGGTGGCGAAGGGAACCGGTAGCCACACAGTTCAAACCATTCCTGTCACAATGACTGAACTATTAATTCAAGGGAACTGTTTACTCTGGGAGACAAAGTGGTCGTTCCAGAAAAATTAAGGCCAAATGTCCTGGACACTTTACATGAATGCCATCCAGGCATTGTAAAAAGGAAGGTCTTGACCTGCAGTTTTGTTTGGTGGTCAGGCATGGATGAGGAGATCGAGCACAAAGTAGCCGGTTGCTTGATCTGCCAAGAATCCAGACCTGCCCTTCCTCAGTCACCTCCAAGAAAATGGGAGCAACCTAGGGCTCCCTGTTCAAGATTGCACATGGATTTTGCTGGCCCTTTCAATGGTCAAACATTTGCAATAATTGTTGATGCATTCTCCAGATGGCTGGAGGTTCGTTTAATGCCTTCCGTACAAACTGTTGCACTCATTAAGGTTTTAACAAATCTATTCGCCACTCATGGGCTACCTGATGTTATTTTGTATCTGACAATGGGTTGCAGTTTACAGCCACCATATCTGAAGGTTTCTTGGCAGACCTTGGCAGTAGGCATGCCCTACTGGCACAGCATCCCCCCCCCCACATAAATGGCCTTGCAGAGAGGATGGTTTGCTCTACTAAGGAGGCTTTAGGGAGGTTGGGCTCCAGGGACTGGCAGGACAGGTTAGATAAGTTCCTGGCAACATGTAATTCTTCACAAAGAAACAAGAAAAAGCTCCACCAAATTTTTATTTGGGCGAAAGCTAAGACCAGTGTCAGACAGACTTCACCCACAATATGCCCCTGAGTATTCAGGGCACCCATTCCTGCCCTGCAGACAACTAAAATTACTCTGCAGGCCCCAAATGGCTGGCAGGGACTGTAGAAAGGTTAACAGGTCTTCTTCCTATGAAATAAGGTTAGAAGATGGTTGACTGTGGCATCACCACATTGAACAGCTAAGAAAAAGATGGCCATTAGCTGAAGGTGCCAATAGTCTGCCCCACCACACTAACAATAAAAATATCACTCCTTCCCCAGAGCACAAAGACCCAGAGGATTGAGAGGACCTGCCTGGTTATGGATCCCTCCAGCGCAGAGTGATGCCTGACGACTCCTCAACTTCACCGAGGCATGGGGCCGGAGGCCTCCAGGAGCTTCCATCAGAAACCCCCAGAGCCTGCTACAGGCCCATCCACTCAACCAGCTGTTCCAAAAGAGAATGAACTGAGCAGGTCAGCTCGCCTGCAAAATTGCCCCACCCATCTGAATGAGTTTGTCTGCTGATGGACCAGCTCATCAAAGGAGGAGGGGTGTAGGATCTCCCGCTGCCGGAGGGAAATAATTTCTTTCCTCCAGTCAGGAATCTTGTCTGCTGAGGCTGGTGCGCCCTGATTGGTTAAAGTGAACCCAGCTGAGGATATTTAAAGACCCAGCATTAAAAGCTGGTGAGAGTTTTGCTGTGTTTGACTGTTTGAATAAAGATTCTGAAAAGACATACGGTGTCCGGCTTTCCTTCCCCCACCGAACCTATCAATTACAATTATCTGTGATACTGTATGAGGAGTTTCTGCACTGAATAGGGAGTTGGATTCAGCTGGCTAAATGGTATGTGTTTCAATCATTTTAGCCCAATATCTTCCAAGCAATTTCTCAGACATTTGTTCCCTCTCAAAAGAAACTTTGCTTTTTCTACCTTATTTTCAGGATGTTTGAGAACAGCTTTTGATGTTTTTCTCGGTGATGCCCTGGAGTATATTTTATCGTAGAAAAAGTGGGAAATGCTCCTGTTCTTGCTCGTATTTTTGGTTATATGTCTTTCCATTTATTTATTTATTAAATAAATTTATATGACTTTGCAATTCACATATAGTGACTGGGTAGCTTACAAAATTAAAATTCCTGTTACAATAATCCATTGTTCTCTTTCCTCATGGTGGCAACAGATACAATCACACCAACCACATGATCTGTTTCAGCTTGGGATTCCTAGCCCCACTGACAGAACCAAATCTTCTGTGCTTTGTGGTGGTGGGGCAAAGTATCATAACGGGCTAATTATATCTACAAGAGAATAGTATTCCATAGGGATACATATATCTTGTGGGACAAAGAAAAGGCCCATTTTCTTTGTCCCACAAGATATACTGCTCAGACCAGATGGGACTCTGGTTGACTGGGTAGATGTAACTGGAAAGAGACAGTTTTTTTGAATTACCTTCAATAACCTTGTCCCAAGTCATGCAAGACTTTAAAAATGATAACCACACCCTGAATTGGTCTGGAAGCAAATCAACAACTAGTGCATCTTCTCCAAAACAGACTACACATGTGGAAATTTGAGTTATGCAAAATCATGCAAGCCACTGTTTTTTGAACCAGTTGAATTTCTAGATACTTCAAGGCTGCCCCAATGTACACAACATTATAATAGTCCAAATGGAAGATGCCTAGGGTGTGGGTGTCTGAAGGACAGTTTGTTGGTCCAGTAATGGGCATAACTGGTGCCCAACTCATAATTGTGCAGATCCCTTCTGGACCATGACTGCCACCTGCTCCTCAAGCAGGAGTCTTGGGTACAGGAGAACCTCCAAATTACTCTGGCTGCTCAGACTACAAATGGGAGGAATTTCTTCTTAATGTCTTCCCTTTGGATTCAGTTTGAATGTGCAAAGCTAGGAGGCTGAAGGTCTCCAAGAGAGTAGTGCAGGATTCAGCAATTAATTTTCCCAAGGGGCCACACAAGAAACTGAAACTGTTGTGGAGGACCACCAGCCCTTCCCCCATATCCTTGCCAAAACCAACCTACTCCCACTGCTGCTGCCCCAAAGGGCCAGATGTGGCTCAGAGGTTGTCAAATGTTCAGATCTGGGTTAGTGCATAGCATGAGGTGAGACACTAACTGGTCCTTCTTGGTCACTTTATAAGTAAGAAAAACATGCTTCATCCAGGAGAATTCCATTGAAATTCTTTTTTTTTAAATAAATGTAAAAAACAGATTTACCAACTGAAGGAAAATGGATAGAAAAAAATGGTACTAATTCTATGAGCATTTACCAGCTAGATGATTTTGAGACCAGATTTTGTGGGCTGAAGAAAAATATTCAGATTCATTCCCCTCATAGGAGATTTCAACAGTGCTAACTTAAGGCAAGAACTTCCAAAATACTTCCGGCATGTCAACTGTCCTATCAGATGCTTTAAACCAGTGGTCACCAACCTGTGGTCCCCAAATCTCCTACTTACTAAAATGGAACTTTAATTTCATATAGAAGCATAATGTCATTACTTTCTGTGTTTGGAAAGAGAAAACTTGCCAAAAATCAATAGAAGTTCATATGTGCTTGTAGGAAAGTTAATACACCATATACCACAATAAAGCAATTTAGTATCAGCTTAAGAATGTTGTGTCAACATTGCCTCTTTTCTGAAGTATTGTGGCTTTGTTGTTCCTGTAATATGCTAAACTGTATGTAATATTTCTCCCTTTTCAGCCTTCTTTTGTATTCACTATTCAAACAGTTAAATTTATAGAATTGATTTATAGGAACTAGCAGAGCACTTAAAAATAGTTTGAAACAGATTCCTTTCCTATAACTTGGGCCTAAGAATCTTTAATATACTGTATAATGTCTGCAAGCAACTGTGTTAATTGTCATAAAGAATTCAATCAATTTATTTACACTTAGAAATTGAACACCTGTGACTTAACTAAAGCCAAACATAGGAACTTCATATGTCATTTCTTATGGAAGCAATTATGTCTCAAACTAAATGATATCTTGTATCCAGTTTAGTTTGGAATATGAACAGATGTAGATAAAATAGGACAAAGTTATAAACAGCTGAATGGCATTTCCAGGTTAAAAGATGCATGGAAGGTGATTGAATCATAGAAGTAGATGGGACCACAGAAGACAACTAATCCCTTACTGTAGGATCTGTTGGAGCATCTCTATCAATTAATAATCATGCATATCTCTGTATAAATATGGCAACCCATTCCCTGGCTGACAGCTCTTAGAATAAAAAAAATTCCTCTTACTGTTAACTTACAACTGTTGTGTGGTTTTAGTCCATTGTGCTGTTCCTGCTCCTTAGAGCAATGAAAAATTAATTTACTCCTGCTTCTGCATGACAACCCTTCAGAAAATTAAAGACTGCTCCCATCTCTCCTTAGTTGTAAACTGAACATAGACAGATCCTTCTACCATTTTTCATAAAATTTGGTTTCCAGGCCTTTCATTATCTTGATCACCCTTTTCTGGAACTTGCTCCAAAGAGTCACTGGTTCTTGAACAGTGATTCAATTTCCCAAATGGTGTCTAATCAGAGTTAGGTTCAAGGTTCATTCAGTCATTGATTTCTGTGCTTCTGCTTTTTCCTGTAAGAAACCTGAAAACATGCTTGAAGCTTCCGGTAAAGTACTGGCAGGTGTGTTTCTATTCTATTTCGGTAGAGTAGCCACATAGTGCTAACATTGTTTAACCAACTTCTTTACAGGGCTATGTTAGGTTGGAAAGCAGGAGGTAAAACAACCCAATCCATAACACAATTTTCCCAACCTGGGCACTAGTCTCCACTCCAAATCTCCCGCCATAGAGCTCACCACGATGCAAGCTGTTTTCAGGACTGTTGCAATGTTCCAGTTGGAGTTTTTCACAGTAAAAAGAAGTAGAAAATGAGCTTTCCAGAACTTAAAGGGGCAGAGGAGCAGATTTGAAGAGGAAGGTGACGTTTCCATCATTTCTTAGACTGATCAGATTTGGAAAACCTGTGCAGTCCTTGATTATTGTTGGAAAAAACTTTGACAGTTTGGCAATTCAAAGAAGGACATTAAAAGGGACAAAGAGCAAGACTTCATTCATATATGTTTTTTGAAAAATAGCTGCTGGGTCCTGGGAACAGTTCAAGTGCTAGGTTTTTTGTAACCTCATCCCATTCTTAGTAAATTCTCATTAAAGGGTCTTTGACAATTGTGCCTGGAAATGTATTTACTTTTATTTCCAGGCAGAAGCCAAGAGTGTAACGCATATCTCCTAATGGAGGGTTTCTAAAACTCAGCTACTTTAAAATACTTATTATCCTCACATTACTGAGATTGAGAAAAACTGCTCGTGTCCTTTCCCTTAATCCCACCCTCTATAGTTTTGCTGGATGGGTGGAATATTGATTCCTAAATAATTTTGGAAAGGAGAAAAAAAAGAGGTGACATGTATATATAGAGAATAATAATGAATTCTCCTTTGAATTTAACTTAATGCTAGAGAATTAAGGAATACATTCATGTCGCTTTCTTAGCTACAGGAAATAGTAGTGGGGTTTTTTTCCAGATTATTTTTCAGCTTTCCTATTTTGCTTTGGGTTGGCTAGAGTCTCTAGTCCTTATTGTGCCCTACGCTGGTCAGGTGATTATTTTCAAGAATGTTGCATACCCATGAGTTCTTGGTGCTCTTTGAGCTTGATAGCCAAGCTCAGGGAGCACAAAGGACTCCACAGTTCAACCCTGAGCTAAATATTCTCTTCCATTGGCTCTATACCTGTTTAACCGAATTATATTCCAGAGTTTTGAAAGGGCAAGCTAGTTGGAGAATGAAATGATCCTCTACTTTGGTGCAAGAAAAAATAGACAGTGCTATGACAGGAATATGGGGGGGAGGGGAAAAGAAGAACATTATGTTCTTCATCGTTTAAATATGATTCTGTGTTCCAGAAAGCCAAAGGGCCTCCTACTCACGTTTGTCTGCCAAAGTCTACAACTGCCTACTCTTTTCCTATTAAAGATGCTTGTTTCCTCTGACAGTGCTTCTAATTACATTTTGAGAATATAAACCATGCTGCAATAGTGAATTCTGACATTTAGGAAGCTTCTTGTGAGAAAGGATGCTACAGATACCCTTTCTTTATACCTAACTGATCCATTCTCAACAGTGCTTAGCCATGCTGGCAAAAGATGATGAAAACTGTAATTCAGCACATCAGGAAGCCCCTTTATGGAGAAGGTCGTCTTAACCTATTTGTGGCTTTTACTTCGGGGAGGAGAGGTGCTAATTCAGTTGTCCCCAATTTAGTGCCTTTAAAATATATGTGATTGAGATTATCAGAGCTTCTGGACCGCATTTCTTATGAACATTCTGGCTGGGCGTTACAAGAGTTCAACTATCTAAGTTCAGGAATATTCATGTAACTTCCATGGTTTTTATGGAAAAGTTCTTCATTTCAATATAGAATGCAAGAGAAAAAGATTTTAATCAGTTTCCAGTAGCTACATCTTCATAATCATAAGGATCCTATATATTAAGTCATAGTTTGGTTAAGCATAGCTTATTGATTAAATTATACCTGGTCCAATATGCTAAGCCACAAATCATAGATTTCAAACCACAATGGCAGAGCACCCAGAATATTCTAAAGAAAACAATCCATGTTATACTTTGGTATATTTCAGTCTCATACTCATAGGGAATATTCTAGAAACTTGATTTAAAAGTCGATTTCTGCTCTGGTCACAATATAGGTCATATAAATTTTGCAAGTGAATGCTAATCTGTTGACTCGCTCACCTTTTTCTTCCATGAGGAGATCAGTTCAGTTGATCTGGACATCTTTAATTTTTCAGTGGCCTCTACTCTATGGTACTCTATGGTATTTTCTCTTCAGAGATCAGAATGGCCCCAGCCCTTTTAGCCTTTTGCAGTGCTTTAACAACTGGCTATGTTTCCAAGCTGAGGTGCCGAATATGTCAAGGGCCCCATTTTCTGGCTAAATTGCTAGCTACACAAGTATCTTACATATTTAATTTGGATGTTTTTAGAGTTTTTATTGATTCTATTGTTTTTATTATTTTCAAATGCTTTTTATTTATTTATTTATTTATTTTATTTAATTAAATTTGTATACCGCACTTCTCCCCGAAGGGACCCAGGGCGGTGAACAGCCATTTAAAACACATAAAAGGTAAAGAACACACATAACAGGGAA